>OZ026567.1:2035429-2157929 GCA_964020155.1 Chondrilla cf. caribensis
TCTCCTTATTCCTGTTATGATTCAATCTATATATACGTATATTTTCAAAACAATTATTCATTTTAAAGTTCATTACTAATCATTATTGTGTGGAGCATTCTTGCTATGATTCAATCTATCTACGTGATCTCAATTTCAAAAACGAAAATATAATATTATTAATACAGCAAAATATGGACATATTCTACTTCATGTAGCCATAGATAGAGTATCAATGATGTAGCGAGGTCCTGAACCACGTTCACATCTAGTAATATAATGTCGATATATCATTAAATTTATTGAACGTGCATATAATTTTTTTTTTCATATTTTATATATTATGTCACAATAATTACTTTATAATAAATAATTAATCATTAATACTTGTCAATTACATTGATATACAGTAGTAGTTTGAAGAGTTACGTATGTATGCACATATACAAACCACATGCATGCAATAATAAGTACTCGTACGCGCGGATATCTGTGGACACCCATAATGACCTCCACAGACTCCTGTAATAACTTCCACATAAAGTTGTAAAATGCATTCTGCTGGCATATGTGGAAATGTGTACGTAGTCTTTGCATTACACAGTATTACGATTATAGTGATATTTCTATTATTAGGACTGCTTAATTTGACAAGTTTCATTACATGGATAAACACAGTCTACAAGACGAACGAGGGTTTCTCCCTTGTACCAGCTGTAAAAAGCAGCAGACATAACAGTGCCTTTGATCCTGACAGAGGACCAAGTGTTGTCATAGAGTGCCAGACAGTGGTCGACACAGGAAGGCAGGAACAGCCCACTCGTTGGAGACTGGTAAACTGCTTCCGAAGCATTCAAGAATTTCTGTAAGTAAAATTGAAGATTTTGACAACATGTACGTACGTACATATGCTGGAATACATACAAATATACAAACTATACCTACAGTACATGACAATGTACAGTGTGTGTATGTATAATGTATGCATAGAGTATGCATACATTATAATTTTGTACATTTACACATACATACAGTACTGCACACAGGCATGCGCACATGCATTCACATGTACACAAGCACACACACACACACACACACACACACACACACACACACACACACCACACACACACACACACACACACACACACACACACACACACACACACACACACACACACACACACACACATTTCTATAAGAATAAAATGCCTCCTTTTGCTGATCACTGGGACAGAGCAGAGGAGAATCAATACAGTTCAGAGACAACTGAAGAATGTACTCCAGCTGCCAAAAGTCATACAGTGAGTTTAGCAGGAACAAGGGAGTCTTCACATGAGGGTAGGTATACTGGAAGAGAAGAAACAGTAAATGACACTGACAGTACATAGGGATATGGGGTATGATGACTTATTCATATGTGCTGTTATGTGTATTGATTTCATGCATACAGTAGACAAACTAAGTGATGTACATACATATGTACTGTACATGCTGTACATACGTATGTGTTACAGGTATGTAGTAGGTATGTATGTGTTACAGGTATGTAGTAGGTATGTATGTGTTACAGGTATGCAGTATGTACGTATGTAGTACAGGTAGGTAGTATATATGTATGTGGTACAGGTATGTAATATGTACGTATGTGGTACAGGTATGTCATATGTACATATGTTGAACAGGGATGTAGTATGTATGTATGTGGTACAGGTACGTATGTAAGACGTATGTAATATGGAGTGCAGTGAGCATATGGCGGATGCTTGTATGTGCACATACATTGTTCTTATGCTGTCTGTACTGGTAAAGGAAGATGGATTTTGAAAAATGTCTTTCATAGACAGATAATTGTTAGAGATGGAGAGGTTGTCATGGGAACAACAATGGTTGTCAAGAGGATCACAATGGTTGTCATGGGGACTATAATGGTTGTCAAGAGGATCACAGTGGTTGTTGTGAGGAACACAATGGCTACCATGAGGACCATTGTGGAGTGATAAGCAATAATTTGCTAGCAAATACTCCACCTGTGCAAAGAAGCACATCCACTCTTGTCCAGGGTTAGCAGCTATACAATCAGAGTTCACTCCTCCAGAGCAGTTCTGCATGTTGTACACTACACAAGGGACAGTATATGTCTGGATATATGTGTACCTCACACATGGTAGACACTGTACACACACTGTACACACACTGCACACACATACACACACACACACACACATCCCATTTAGGTGTGCTGAGAGAAATAGAGTGCAATACAACAGGATACAAGTCTATACACATACGTACAGTAGTATGTATGTATGTACGTGAATGCACTTGTGGTATACTATATGTGTGCATGCATACACTGCACAAGTGGTGAGTCCTACCATATTGGTAGAGAGGACGTATGTGGTACTGTCCAGTCCAGTTCTTGGCATCAAGGAAGAACCTTGAACAAGAGAGAATGAAAGAGTGAAAGAGTACTAGTGAGAGAGTACTAGCGAGATGGTGCTAGTGAGAGAGTACTAGTGATTTTTCGTGTAAATACAAATACCTTTCACACACACACACACACACACACACACACACACACACACATCAAACACATACATAGCTCATACACATCGTATCATACTGTACATATCTGGTGGTGTAGGCTCACCCCGCATCGACCAAGCCTCGCACATACACGGTTCCTGGAAGCTGACTTCGTATGTAGTCAACATGAATGAATGTGGCCAGTCCTCCAGCTAAAGGCAGTCACAGCATTAAGACAACATCTCATAAATGTATTGTGTACAACACATGCATTGTAATACACATTAAAGGTCACAAACTAATTCTGTACAGATTCAAGACTCGAAAATTCACAACTCCCTGTTGTTTGACAGCATTATCTATTTCATCAATCAGTTCCTCACTCACATCACCCCTCAACTATGATCCCTCCACCATGATCCCTCTTCCATGACCCCTCCACCATTACCCCTCCACCATGACGCCTCCACCATGACCCCATGACCCCTCCACCATTACCCCTCCACCATGACGCCTCCACCATGACCCCATGACCCCTCCACCATGACCACTCAACCATGACTCCTCCACCATGACTACTCAACCATGACCCCTCCACCATGACCCCTCCACCATGACGCCTCCACCATAACCCCCCACCATGATCACTTAACCATGACCACTCAACCATGACCCCTCCACCATGACCCCTGCACTATGACCCCTCCACCATGACCACTCAACCACTCAACCACACACTGTTTGGTTCACCTGAACATCCGGTGATGATAACTTCAGAGGCTCCCTTCATACCCTTCTCAAGTACATCACTTAGGATGGCTACCAGCATTCTCAGCCCACGGAAGTAGAGTGTTGTACCATTGTGGGAAATCGGAGACGTCCTGAGGGTGTGAGAAGTGGACAAATGAACTGGTAAACCAGAAAACAAGAACAAAATTAAATTAATTTGTACACCGTGTAAACTACACAAACAGTATATAGTATATACATAGTACAGGCTTCTGTATCTTCTGTACGTTATGATGCGTGCACATAAATATTTGCTGTACACTGACAAGCGTACACATTTCCGGCAAAAGATGCACCATCACAGTAGTTGAGAAAGGCTACATTCCAATCATAGAAGTCAGGGTTGGTCTCCTTGTTGGCTGACAACAACCCTCCATATGAGGCAGTCTTCGGCCAGGTCTTGGAAGATCCCAATCTTGTCTTACTCCTCCCCACACACTCAGCTTCATCATAGCACCATCCTCCACCTTCAATATAAAATATCCACTTGTCAGCTCCTTCACCAATTCCTATACATTAGTGAGCAGATGTGAATAAACATGGACACAAAGTTGATTCCTTTCAACATCTTGAAATTCAACCTGTTCAGCTAGTATTTCTGTACAGTATGCTAGCATGTACACACCTCTTCTATAATAATATCCACCTGGTGAGCCGTCCAGACACACAGCACCCTGCAAAATATGTGATATACATGTGATACACATGTGATGTCTTTTTCATGGGGTTAAATCTCAAAATTTGCAATGACTGCCTGGAAGCATATGCATACTATTGACTGGTACTAAACTGCCACAGTAGGTTGTACAACAGTACATAACAGAGCCATTCACACCCTAACAAGAAGATACAACCATACACGTATGGTCTGAGCTGAACAACAAGAACTATAGCATTTGCAACTGAAAAAAGGAAAAATTTCTGCCTTATAATTTTAAGCGGATATTAATTGGGCTTAATTCGTATTTCAAAGAAACTCGCCTTTTTATCAGCTGCCTCCTGCATGAGAACAAGGTCAGCACCTTGAGAGTATAGCTGACGTGTACACAGCAATAAAAATAGCAAACAAACACGCGAAGTAATCGAAGTTGCTAAATTCACGGCAGCCATTTTATTGTTTGGATCGCACTGCCGTCTGGAACCACGTGTCTTAAGCTTCTGATCTCAAAAGATGTTGCCGTCACTGTCACCGCCAACACGAATGCCACCGCCTGGATTTGGACAGTTCGTTCAGCCACAAGGGAACACATGGAATGGTGCGTACCTCCTGCAATTCTTTGAGAATGTTGGGTCAATGGAGTACGCTGGAATAGGCGAGTTTAGGTATAAGTAGCCGGCTATAGGCCTGGGAACCTGACCATAGCTTACTTATAGATCGAGTTTCAACGAATGTGCTTGTAGCAACGATTTCCAGAATGCTGTTCTGTGATAAGTCGAATTTCTGATAAATACGATGGAGTCTTTTACCCTCTTGTGTCTAGGTTCCTCTGATCTTTAAAGCATTTAGGTTTTCAGCATCTCTATCCAGCTACTTCTCTTCATGCCTGCTGTTTAACAGCTACAATAATTGATAATTTCATTGCTCCTATTTAACTGTAGATTTTAGATGTATGGTAAAAGGATCAAGTGCATCGCCTGGACCAGCCATTAGTGTATAATTAATCTTAACCCTAATCCTAACAGGTTAGGGTAGGGGTGGGGTAGGGTTACTTATAATATTGATTGATACCTGGTCCAGCGCTGCACTTGACCCGGCAGACCTTGGATATCATAATGAACTTACTTGGAAGTAATTTCCTCTTGTTTAATTTTGAGATTGATTTCCCAAAAATTGATGGTTGCCATTGGTATCTGTCCACATTCGACACTATTACTGTATACAGATGCACAGTATTTCCTGTAGAATGGCATGCTCCTACTAATGATGACTAGCATATACTTTCTCTGATCTTTGAGGTGGTCATGTTCTTCCCGGGATCTTTCCACCCCAAGTACCACCACCTGTCAAACAACTGCAAGCTTTTGGCTGCAGCTACCCACCAGTCTGGCAGTCCCCTCCACAGCCGTGGTGGCCTCCAGCCGGGAACCACCAACCTTGCCCCCCTCACGGGAATGGATTTCAGCAAAACTATCACAAAAGAGGACAACCTTATCCAACAAGACATGAGAGAAAGGTAATCACAACCAGTAGCTTAGAGTCCTCTATGTGGTAGTATATATACAGTATATATGTACCTTATTGTTCCTCTATGTTAAGGTATATGTACAATGTACATGTAGGTACGTACATGCATCATACATAGTTCCTCTAAGCTGTAGTATATGTGCGTACATGTACTTTATAGTCCTCTATGTGACTCCTTTAGGGTGAATACATTCACGCACACACACACACACACACACACACACACACACACACACACACACACACACACACACACACAGCGTAAAAACGGCACTAAAAAGCCGAATGTAATGTACGTAAATGGAACCTATTCTTCCTTTGGCACCTCCGTGTATTGGTAGAAAGTTCAAATCTCCTCCACATTTGGGGGTAGTCCAATAATAAGACCTTGTGTGATTCCAGTGTATGGAGACTGAACCACTCCAAGAAGGTGAGATGGTGTTTCTTTTCTTCTCAGAAACCAAGGCACACTGAAGAAAGTAACACGGATGGTTCCTTCAAGTGCAGCAACTGTTCTCGATCCTATGAAGAGAGAATACATTACGACAATCACATGAGGAGTCATAAGAAGGTGGGCCAGGATGATTATTGCCATGGGAACTATTCTGCCTATATTTGTATGACATCATCAAAGTGATTCTTGTGGAAATTTCCCAATCTCATTCTATATGTGCATGTATTGTGTTACATATGTTCATACATTCTGTATTACATTCCTGTATAATATACAGTACTTGGATATTTCTGTATCTCGTATCTGTACCTTTGTGTATATGGCATTATATTACTGTATGTATGTTTAGTGTCAACATCCAGGGTGTAACTTTGAAGCCATTCATAAAGTTCTCAATGATCACATGTTGGTGAGTATCTACCTGAATGTGTATGTGATGAGAAAGTGTGTGTGTGTGTGTGTGTTTCTCATGTACATATTGTGCATATGTATACGTAGATCCACACTATACCCAAGGAGCTATTCTTTGACTCACCAGAAGACATTGCAAAATGGAGGGAGGACCGTAGGAGGTATGTGAGTGGAGGGAGGAACATGGGAGGTGTGTGAGTGGAGGGAGGAACATGGGAGGTGTGTGAGTGGAGGGAGGAACATGGGAGGTGTGTGAGTGGAGGGAGGAACGTGGGAGGCGTGTGAGTGGAGGGAGGAACGTGGGAGGTGTGTGAGTGGAGGGAGGAACGTGGGAGGTGTGTGAGTGGAGGGAGGAACGTGGGGTGTGTGAGTGGAGGGAGGAACATGGGAGGTGTGTGAGTGGAGGGAGGAACATGGGAGGTGTGTGAGTGGAGGGAGGAACAAAGGTCTTTGTGGCTGGCTGTGGTTGTGTCTTATATACATATTTATTGACAGGTTTATGTGCTGCCATAAGGAGTTACATTGCTGTGTTCCTCACACTCCAGGAACTACCCTACCAAGGAGACAGTGGAAAGGAAGTTGGCAGAGAAGCAGGACAGGATCAGAAGAGGCGAAGTGTTGCCAACCAGAGTTTCCAAGTAAGTGTGCATGCATGTGTACGTGTGTGCGTGTGTGCATATATCACTACCTCTTTGTATTCATAAGTATGTATATACATACGTACATATGTAAGTACACGCATATGTCTATACATAATATGCAACCTGATGCACCTAACACTAAAAAAGTGCTGTATACGTATATATTGTATTTGTGTAATTTAATCTCATTTGCATGTAGGTACAAGGGGCATGGGTATCAGAATGGCGGTCCAAAGTCCCATTTCAATTTCAGAAGGGGAAGGGGTAGGGGTAGGGGGCGTGGATCTTTTCATCGTGGAAGTGGGCGCGGTGTACCACGAGGGAGAGGTTGGGCCAAATCAGTGCATCATTCAACTTTTGCTAGTGAGAATGAACACAGTGAAGAAGAAACCACTTATGATTCCTTGGAAGAGATGGAAGTCCAGAGGAAAGGAGAATCTCAACTATCGACAAATGAAAATTCATTAGACAAATCTTCTGAAGTTTCTACAAGCAAAACTGACCTTCAATCGTCTGAGGATAGTTCAGAATTGCTCTGTGACCTTATAGGCAGACAGACCTCAGCTGTCACAGCAGAAAAAACTGCTGAACTTGTAGACATGACAGCTGAGCACACAGACACAACTACTACACATGTAGACACAACTCCTGAACAAATAGACAAAACATCTGAGCAGGTAGACACAACTGCAGAGGACAGTCCTTTTGAGAAAGCACCCTCGCAACCAAGCATCAACTGTGCTTCACAAGTGGTAGCAAAGAGCAAACACTCATCAATACTGCCTACCACCTCAAAAGATGTCAACATTACAGACACAATTCCACGAGAGACAGCCCTACAAAATGCAGCTCTGAACGACGCTGTAATGTTACATGCATCTTCACAGGACAGCAATCACGATCAGGTTGGTTGCGATTTACAGTTCCCTTCAAGAGAAAAGACAACAGGTCAGAGGTCAAAGGTTGAATATCAATGTGCAAGAAGGAAGAAGTTGACACTCCTTCAAAAGGTTTGTACGTATGTGTGTATGTTTATAACAGTAGAATCGACTTAGAGAGTGCTTCAGTACAAGGACCACCATCTCCCATTCCCAAATGTTCCTGTACTGTATTGCTTGATGCACTTCCACATCAGAATTAGGACCTCCTCGCAATTGAGTCCACTTTAACAGTTCCAACAAGAGTAGTCCCAATTGTGAGGTTCTTCTGTGTGTGTTCCTCTATGTTCATCGGTTGAATCTGGTATTCTTTGGACTTTTCCCTACATATGTGAAATGTGTTCACTGTACACCTAGTCTGACTATTTATACCATCCCAGTATCAACGGCCAGGGGGTGGAAAATGAAAGTGATGTTCTATCGAACATAGCAACTAGTTCACACTTTCAATGAGACTATCATCCACTGGGGTGTTACTGCCAGGAACTGAGGTAATGATATTCATAGAGGATCTATGTAGGTGTTCGTCACTCCACAAACGACCATACACAATGGAGATCATGCTTCTCTGCCACAGATAATATGGCTGAATAATTAGGACATTGGAACCAGCCATTTTGTCCATTGTAGAGAGTTTGTTCACTTTTCAGTGGTGAAGCGTGGATTAGCAGTGGGAAAGTCCCTTTGTGGCCCCATGGAGACCGTCCTTGGTGGGGAAGTAATTTTTATTATTTCCTGTTTTTGGAGTGTCCTTTGATGAATGTCCATTGTATGAAACTGCTTTTACCTTCCATATCATCTAATCGACAATGAACTTTTATAGCACATTTTTCATATTATAATGCTAGAATTAGTCCAGCTCAGCCATAGATGGCACATTGTTCTCCTGCACACTGTATTGGATATGGTCTAGCTAACCACATTATGCTAAGGTGTGAACTAATCGTCATGTTGGTGACACAGTCCCTCCCATCCTCTGCCCTCCGGTAGTTGCCCCCTGGATGGTCTAGGTTACTATACTAAAATTAATATACACTACATATGTGCATTGTAAGTACATGTGTATGTACTTATGTATGTGTACAAATACCTGTGACTCACATTCGTACAGTCATATGTAGTCCTATGTATACCATGTTGTGTATTCCTTACATCTGCAGTTGCTGGCACCTGAAATGCGTTCTGAAAGAAACAAGATACTCCAGTGCATCAAGTTCATCATCGACAACAATTTCTTCGACTCAGACAGTCCATCAAATGACCGTCATAGTGTTTAGTTTTCAGTTGTCCATTTCAACTTGCAGCTATATACATGCATGTGTGATATGTTTTAAACTGCGATGATGATTTTAATGAATTGTACGTGGCTTGGCAACTCTGACACTGGGATGTGTGTATACGTAAACACCTGCACATGTGCATAGAGCCATGCAAGTCCATGTGCATTATTATACAGTAAGACCTCTATTAAAGGACACTCTGAATAAAGGACGACACCATAAAAAATTACCGAAAGTAGACTTTCCCATATGTATAATATTAATACATCTTTTACCTCTGAAGTGTGGACAACTTCCCTACAGTGGACGAAATTAGCTGGTCCAAATGTGTCCTTTATAAAGAGCTACATACATATTATGTATGGGAGAGTATAGGAGAGAAAATGCTAAACACCTTTTTGTATAGCTCATGGGGGAGGGGCGTATAAACGTGATACTTTCACCACACCTAGCTGGGTACGTGTACTAACATTTGAAACAATTCCCATCTCAATAGGTGGCCTGTAAACCCAGGCATGTTCGGAGGTGCTTAACAGATTTTTACTGTATGGGAGAGTATAGGAGAATAGACACTGAGCACATTAATGCATAACTCAGGGGGGAGGTGGGATATCAATCTGATATTTTCACTACATATGGATCTAATTACATGAAGTGTCAACTGGATATTTTCACCAGGTCTAGCTGATGGCATGAACTAACTGCTGAAGCAACTCCCATCTTCGTATGTTACCTGTAATCTTAGCTACATTTGGAGGTGTTCAATATTCTTTCAATGTACGTACTGTATTATGTGTTATAAAAATACAATAGACTTAATGCAATAAAATTAAAGGATTTTACATCACAATTGGGGCAATTCTGAATGGACCCACATATTATTATGAGTTTAAAAGGCTAGACCTCAGTTTCTGGATAATAATAATTATGTTTCATACATTGTGCTGGATCAATGGTGTCAAATTGTTAGTAAGCACTGAACTTCTATGGCTGCCAGCGTACCAAACATGCAAAATTGAATACTAATTAGTCTATCGTGTGGCTACAACTATACGTATTCTCTATCATTCCTGCACATATATATATATAGCATCCAATGCATGGAAACAACAGAATATAATTATGAAATATACTTGTCACATGCTTGGGTAGTCCACGGTGTGAAGTGCATTAGATGCTGCTTGATGTTTTTATGCATGCGATACTAGAGTAGGCAAGCAGTACAATTGATACTGTGCATATGGTGTAGCTCGCGATAATGGGGGGGTGGAACTGGAATTGAAGCTGATATCTGACAAGCCCGTTTCTGTCTGTCAATTAGTTATGATATTGTTGATACTCAATAAAAGTAGACAGTCGAACAAATAATACATTATACAAGAAGCTTGCTCATGCAAATACTTAAGAAAAGAGTACACCATACGTACATATTAAGTCACATGATACAGTGCACAGTCATGTAAGTACACAAATACAAAAAGGTAAGAAAAAGTTCAAGAATGTGTATAACAGTGATGATAAGTACATCCATTACGTCCAATTAATAAAATAAAGAACAAATAAGTAAGTACCCTGAACGCCATTAGTAACAAACAATAATTCAAAAGAGATTTTCTAAGTTAATGCGCTTGATCTGAAGGAGGTCTCGCATGGCAGCACAGTCAGGGACCAGCTCAATATCCTTGTAACAGTTCCTCATGCAGACCGGGACAGCGTTGACTCGACTCAGCTTGACCTGCTCTCGGAACTCCTTGGCTTCCATTCGACAGGTGACGATATTTGCCTCTTTTAAAAATCTGCGTAGATCTTCTTCGCTCATTCCAGAGCTCTTTATGAGTTCATCAAACGTGTAGAAGTTATGACACCTGAGAATATCAGGATAAGACAGAAAGGTGAAGACATACGTACGTAACATTAAGTTTCCAAGAAGGTGGAACCATAAAATTACCTTTACAAGAAGGTGGAGATATAACATTATGTTTATAAGAAGGTGGAGACATACATACCATTACACCCACATAATAATGTAGACATATGTACGTACATCACGTCCAGATGAAGGTGGACATGTACGACTGTCAACAAGAAACACATGCCTATGTAACATATCCTTGGGCACAGTGAGTGGTAAGACAGAAACAAGTATTTTTGAATTCAAAAAGCTTGTAGGGCTGCAGCCTCTGCATACAAATTTCTTGAACACTCACACACACACACACACACACACACACACACACACACACACACACACACACACACACACACACACTCACACACACACACACACACACTCACACACACACACACACACACACACACACACACACACACACACTTACGTTGGGGAGTGCATGACAGGTACTTGTAAGTTATAGGCAACAGGCACAGGTGAAGCCGACTCATCAAAGAAGGGACTACAGTAGAACTGACGGTAGTCCAGTTCTGGTCCAAACTTCACAATTCCTGAACATGTACAGAGATAACAGTGAATTCAAGTTACTTAGTTGAAGATGTAACATACTGTGTGTACATAATAGAACATATGCCCGTACATGTTTTCATTATACAGACTCACACACGTATGTTCAACTGTTTATGTGGGGATCCAAAAGAACCCACATGCTATACAATAATTTACCTGTTTGGGGTATTTCAGACAACTCTCTACTCACTGAAGGCTGTCTATCCTGTAGTAAGCAAGGGACCACAATGGATGTGTGTGTGTGCGTGTGTGTGGCGTGTGTGTTTGCCTATGTGTTGGCGGGCGCACACGTGCACGTATGCATGTGTACATGTGTGTATGTGTGGCGTGTGTGTGTTTGCCTGTGTGTTGGCGGGCGCACACATGTGCATGTATGCATGTGTACATGTGTGTATGTGTGTACACATGCGAAGATGTTACAAGTACGTATGTACATAAATATACAAGTGCAAGTCTACACAATGCGATGCTTGTGCATTCACTGACTATTTGGAAATCACTCAAACATGGTGTAGTCTCGAGTCTCTTGGTTGCTATGAACTTCTCCGATATTGCTACCAGGGGACATCAGGGAGCAGTAACACATGTTCGCTATTACACACACTTGTACATACGTATGTACAGTATGTACATACGTACAGTACAAATATCAATGAAAGAGCATATGAGCAAAGAAATAGGACTATGTACGTACCCAAACCCATCTGGGATATGCACTACAATTTTTAAGTCAGCCAAGGTACAATCTGCATATCCCACAGGTCATTGTATACCTTCCAATATCCCATATGTCACTGTATACCTCCCAATATCCCATATGTCACTGTATACCTCCCAATATCCCATATGTCACTGTATACCTCCCAATATCCCATATGTCACTGTATACCTCCCAATATCCCATATGTCATTGTATACCTCCCAATATCCCATATATTATCTCACTGTATACCTCCCAATATCCCATATGTCACTGTATACCTCCCAATATCCCACAGGTCACTGTATACCTCCCAATATCCCATATGTCATTGTATACCTCCCAATATCCCATATATTATCTCACTGTATACCTCCCAATATCCCATATCTCACTGTATACCTCCCAATATCCCATATGTCACTGTATACCTCCCAATATCCCACAGGTCACTGTATACCTCCCAATATCCCATATGTCATTGTATACCTCCCAATATCCCATATGTCACTGTACCCCTCACATCCACAAGCACTAACATTGTAGGTACTCAACAATGGTATCATATCCTTTGCTTTTGGCGATATCCACTGGATACCTCTCCCCCGAGTCCGGCGTGATGTCAGCACCGTGGCGCACAAGGGTCTTCACCATGACCAGGTCTCCTGCCTCCACTGCATCATGTATTGGCCTGTGAATACAAATGCATATCAGGAACCATGAACGGGTAACTCCAGTATATACTGTAGGTACATGTAAGTAGATACGTAAGTATATATTGGAACACATGCACATGCACACACACACACACACACACACACACACACACACACACACACACACAAACAGCATAAAAATTACCTTCATTCATAAATATGTGTGTCCATATATCATCACATATACGTACACATAAACATTAGTAAGTGTGTATGTAACCTTGAAACACACCCGCTGTATGTCTATGCATACACAACACACACAGCACAAGTACATACATACATGGTTCCATCTCTAGCGCAGACCGAGGTGCTCGCCCCGGACTCAAGGAGTAGGTTAGCAACAGCATGCTGCCTGTGACTACAGGCCTCATGCAGGGGAGCCCACCCAGCGTTGTCCTGGATGTCCGGACTGACCCCCTCAATGAACATGAAGTACCTGGCCATATCCTGTACATGGACAAAACGCATTTTACATAAATAGTAAGTACTGTATGCACATATACAGCATAAGACATACTGTAGGGCTAGACAGTACAAGTAGAAAATACCATATGGATGGAAAGTTTCGTGGAACAAACCTTTCACAAATTTCGTGAAAAACAGTTTTGCATTTGAACACCCATCACATTACTTGATTGTCAGACAATTACATCATTGGGTGCTCACGAATAAAACTATCGTGAATACCAGTTTCTTCGCGAAATTCACGAAACTTTCCCACTATACGGTAGTATTATATAGTACTAGCACAGGGCCAGCACAACTGGTGGGGTACATACTGTATGCTGTTTACACAACCACATACCACATTCCCCCTAGAGCAGGCATTGTGTAATGGGGATTCCCCGGTACTTTTCTTTGTTTTCAATTTCTTCCAGTTGCTAACATCACCTGGAAAAAGAAAGCCCCATAGTAAAATTAGGCTCAGGGGCAAGTGTGTGGGGTGTTTAAGATGAGGTAGCAACTACTTCAAACATGGTCAATTTGTTCCCTTACCAGGAGAGAATTCCTGAAGAAGTTCTAGCTTCTGCTGATCCAGACCTGCACCGAGTTCATCGAGCAGTAACTGGTGTAGAGACAAAGGCATTTGGTGGGATAAATGCATATTTGTCTACATGCATGTACGTATGTATACAAAATAAGCATCAACACTACACACCATACTTCATATTATAGGTATGAACACACGCAAGCACACACACACACACACCACACACAGACACAGACACACACACACACACAAAGAGAGAGAGAGGTACGTAGCGTGTAAACTAACCGTAGACCATCCTCTCCTAGAGGCTCCACGAATGTGACCAGCAGAAAAGCTAGTGAGCCCACTTCCTTCCAGAGGAGCAGATGAATGATAATCCATATCTACACAAAAAGGCAGGTGCACTGCAAGTATGGTGGGCGAGTATGTACATGCATTCTAATGTACAGAAATGTGCACATTAGAAAACACATATATGTACATGGTTGTGCACGCGTTCAGTCACACATACAAATAAATATACAGTATATGAATGCACACACGCATGCACACACACACACACACACACACACACACACACACACACACACACACACACACACACACAAACCAGTAGAGCCATCGGAGGAGTAATCATCATCATTGTCTTGGGAACTGATTGAATATGTGTCGAATTTTTCTTTCTGAAATTACATACAAACAAAAACAAAAGTTCAAAACTGACACTTGATATAGGCAACTACACATAATATTATGTATGTACATACCTATGCATATGTACATATGGTACTGTAGGTACATTTGTACTTACATACCAGTATACACTGTATACATAGGGCATAAGTATGTACATATGGTACTGTAGGTACATTTGTACTTACATACCAGTATACACTGTATACATAGGGCATAAGTATGTATGTACGTACGTATGTCTGTACATACGTACGTACATACATAAATACAGGTTTAGTAGCTTAAGCTCGAGAAGGAGCTTGTGATTGGTGAGCTGATGTGAACAGAGAACATGAATCATCAAAATGCCCGATTTGAGAAAGAAAAAAAAGACATTTTGTTCAATTAATGAAACTCTTTTGGTGAATAAAAACATCAAGATGAAAGGACTGGCTTTAGGTTGGGAAGGTTTTTCCATTTTCTATATGATAACAATATTCATAAGTATACGTACGTGTACTTCCATACCAATCACTTGGCTAAACAGTGTTTGCTGTAATGAAGACGACCATTTTAGGGGAATCTGAGGGAATGCACCTTCTCCATAGCTAGCACTATATAGGTACAAATCCCTACAAATGTCACTTTCTGAGTAAATAACCGATACCATCTGATGTGTAAATTGTTGATTGTTAATTGTTAAAAGTGGTAATTTACTGCAACTGACACCAACTGGTATTTTTCACACACAAATATACACTAAACCTGGTATGTACAGTGTTTACTCAACTGACAGCCACCTGGGATGTATGGTGTACTACAACTGACAACCACTTGTTATGTACAGTGCTTACTGCAGCATGCACATACAAGCTACTCACCGTTCCAGAGGTGTCAAACGGCACGGCTGGTGAAATGCTACGCTGAGAGTCGTCAAGGCCGTTCAGCAACTCCTGTGTGTTCAGCTGATAGGCTGGGAGCAGGGACTCGCGAGCAGGGATAGACAAAATGGTGCGGCACTTGACGGCCGGTGAAGACTCCTGGATCCCCATTCTTTGGTGATTCTTGGTCTCCTCATGGGCACGTTTCAATCCACTCTCGTTGATTCGTTTTAGTAACTGTTTTGGAGACGAACTTGGACCCTGGACTATTGTGTGAGCGTACAGTACTCTGTTTTCTTCAAAAAACTGGATTGGTTGCCTATGGTTACCATCCACTTTTGCAATTACAAAACACTTTGGGCATACAGCAAGTGACTTGAAACTGCAGCCATTTTTAGGCCGTTCCGGTTCACCGTGGTTACAAACAGGACCACTAATGAAGTCCTCGTCTACAGAGTCGAGATCCAGCGATAAATCACTGTCGCTGCTGGCAGCACTGGCACTGGGCGATATTCGCGAAGATTTCATAAATTCGCTCTGCGTTTCTTTCTTCACTACAGGCGGTGAAATGACCGATTGCCTATATCCAGCAGCAATCGAGGATTCCTCCAGCAGGGTGGTCACCACAGGCTCCGTGTTGCCATACGGGGCATCCTTGACAACAGGTAGAAGCTGCTGAGGACTGGTGGTTGAGTGCCAATTTCCCGCCAGTGACGGCACTGGGGCAGAAGGGCCAATCTTGCTCGTGGTGGTCTCCTCATGGGACACTTGTTGACACGGATCGGGTTGGATGAGGAGATCTGGGACAGGAGAACATGGTCCAACGACATTGACAACAAGACCAAACGAGTTGGATGCTTTATGGTGAGGAACTGATGGCTGGGACGTCTCCTCAAGGAGTAGTTCTTGTTGCACAACTTCCTTGAAAGAGACTTCGCTGGGTGATAGTTCCTCAGGTTGTTCTGTGTTGTTTGGTGTTATTTGATGATAAGTTTGTTCAAATGGTAGTTCTTCGACAACATTTGTTATCGGCTGTTGGTCTGGTCGCTGAAGGCTGGCTCCCAGGTGTGCCATCCCTTTTCCGTTCTCCGAGAGCTGCTCTTGCTGGGGAACAGCTTCGTGCTGGCACCCATCTTCCATGAGACCCTGTTGATCGTGGTTTTCAGGGGGATACTGCAAGTGAGGGCCTGGTGATGGACTCACTTGTGTGCGTGTGCTCTCTGATGGGGTATCTTGTGGGTGCGTATACTCCGATGGAGTATCCTTTGGGTGTATACTCTTCAACAGGCTATCTTTTGGGTGTGTACCTGTTACAGGGTTTGCTTGGGGGTGTGTATTCTCTGAAGGGTACACTTGTACGTGTGCACCCTCTATAGAGTTTGCTTGTGGGCGTGTACCATCTACAGGGCTATCATGTGGGCGTGTACCCACTACAGAGTTCACTTGTGGGTGTGTACCCTCTATAGGGCTATCATGTGGGTGTGATTCCTCTGATACACCAACTGACTCCTGTGTGGGAAAATCATGCAAAGTGTTCTGATGCTGTTCCTTGCAATTGTTTAGCTGCTGGGGACTTCCTTTTTCAGACAGCTGATGGGGTTTTCCCTTCTTGGGTGGCTGTTGTTGAGAATTTCCCATCTCAGGTGGCTGTTCCTGGGGATTTCCCTTCTCAGGTGGCTGTTGTTGGGTACTTTCAACAATTAGATGTTGCTGGTTGTGACTTTCCCTGCTAGGAATTTGCTGGTTGGAGGTTTCTTGCTGGGAGATCTTTTGCTGAACATTCTCCTGCTGGAAGACGACTTGCTGTGTATCTCTTTGGGTGGACGACTTCCCCTTGACCCCTTCCTGATGGACGGCTGTTTGGAGAGCAGCCTGATCGGTGAGACCACCCTGATGATGGCAGTCTTGCACTGGAATTCTCTGACCAGTTGGTTGTTGTACAGACTCCTTTACTATCTGCGGTGGCGACAATTGTACAGATTCACTTTCAAGATCGACTATATTGAGCGGTGGGGAGGGCGAAAGCTGCAATTCCCTTGATGAGAATTTGCTCTGCTTTTGTTTTTGGCTGTTGTCAACAATCACGGAGGTTTTCTGCTTGGCGTTCTTATTGCTCCCCAATTCAACGAGGTCCCCTTGTTGACTGCGAGCCTGAGAACACACACCACTCGCATTATCTGCTCCGTCTAACACAATCACATCCGTAGGGGGTTTCGATGCTTTTCGATTCGGCTTCATATACGTGGATGGACTCGAGGTATTTATATCTGTTTTCCTCCTACTGGTAGCATCTTTCCTGGTGGCATGCTCATTGTGAGATTGAGCTGAGAAGTGACTATCAGAGTTTCTCCTGGGAATTATAGGAAACGCGTGAGGTTTGAGAGGTCTGGGTAATCGATTCACCATGTTGACCGCGTGGTACCTTGGCAGAGGGCAAGGTGGAAGAAGGGCCCTGTAGGAATGATAAGAAAGTTTTAAAAGACAGTTCTTGTTACAATAGCACTCTATACCTGGACGGCTTTGATATAACAGCACTCTATACAAGGACACACTCTTTATACTACAAAAGCACTCTATACAAGGACACACTCTTTATACTACAACAGCACTCTATACAAGGACACACTCTTTATACTACAACAGCACTCTATACAAGGACACACTCTTTATACTACAACAACACTCTATACAAGGACACACTCTTTATACTGCAACAGCACTCTATACAAGGACACACTCTTTATACTGCAACAGCACTCTATACAAGGACACATACTTAAAACTACCACTCAATGTAAGGTAATATAACAGCAATCTATACAAGGACAGTGTCATGGTGATAGTTTGTAGAATATGTTGGTATAAACAGGTTCACATACACATGTCAAGTCCATATAAACTTGGTTAGGACACCAATCTGGATAGTACAACGGAGTCGAGCTATCGACTACTGCTCATGTACATTAGTGTTAAATGTGAATGGGAGAATGAAACAAAAATAGTGGATATGCAATGGGATTGAAAATAGCTATCTTTATGGTATGACAAGTGCAGTTTGTTACAGTTAGACCTCTTTACAACATCACCCTTGGTAGTGCTCCCATACACGGGTATACAGTCAGACCTCTTTACAACATCACCCTTGGTAGTGCTCCCATACACTAGTGTACAGTCAGACCTCTTTACAACATCACCCTTGGTAGTGCTCCCGTACACGGGTATACAGTCAGACCTCTTTACAACATCACCCTTGGTAGTGCTCCCATACACTGGTATAAAGTCAGACCTACGTACAACATCACCCTTGGTAGTGCTTCCATACACGGGTATACAGTCAGACCTCTTTACAACATCACCCTTGGTAGTGCTCCCATACACTGGTATAAAGTCAGACCTACGTACAACATCACCCTTGGTAGTGCTTCCATACACCACTTTACAGTTATTTCACATATTCCTACAACTATTTCATAATTATTATGGTCTGGGCTTGCGTGTGCCTGAGTGAATTCTTCAAGTATAGCATTTACTCTATTACAGTCAACACAAGCCTGAGTTAACAAGAGTGTAGTTCATTATGGTACACTGGGTATGAGAGCTATGCATGATCGAATGGATTACAGGTTTTATGGCACAGTGAGCTGAATAGGGATAAGCCCAACCTCTGGGAATTTTGATGTAAATCATCTTTTTATCAGAAATTCTCCTGACAGTGGTCCACACGGCTTACAGGAGTATTTAGGCTAAGGGGATAAGTACAACTATAAAGTACAGAATCGTTTGTATTCATTTACCATAGTTATCAATCTGCTTGAAGGATTACTGCTTTAAAGGGATATTTTGGATGAAGGAATAAGAAATCAAAATTGGCTGTATTCACCCACCACAGTAGTCTATCTGCTTGAAGGGATATCATTGCATCACAAACTACCTAAGATCTTGTGATAATAAACACGTGGTATACATGTAAGTTGATCCACAAACTGTTATCCAAAATCTCTATTAATTTTGATTAATTCATGGAGTTTATTCTAAATGAACGAATGTCAGTTTCCCCATTCTTCACTAGCCAACCATTACATTGAACTCGAACCATTACATTGAATGTCTCTTAATTGGCCATGTGTGCTGGAATTCACATACAATAAATCATTAAATGATTCAGATGGTAGTATATTCTGGTTGAAGCAATAATTTTGACCGGTCCCAAGCACATGGAATTAAAAGGGGACCACTGTCACACATACAGTTCTAATATTGTAAAAAAGTCTTTGACCCGCTTGTTTGATTTGTATATTGTTATCTTTGGACGGATAACGCATGTCACAAAACTACGGAGTGACTTTTATGACACGTGTTATCCGTCCAAAGATAAACATTATGAAAACATACAGTCCTACTTGTTTAGTGTCTTCAATGGCAAATATGTACGTACAAAGCTTTGACTGGGCTAGCTCTAGCATGGGAGAGAATTTACTTCCAACAAGTATGTCTGTGTCCAGTTAATCTTAAGGGAGAAGACAATGAATTGGAATTCCTATGGAATGTATAGGTATACAGTGCAGTGTGACAAGGATTTGAATGTGGTGAGATTAAGGATTTGAATGTGGTGAGATTAAGGCCTTGAACGTAGGGTGGTCAAGAGACTCAATATAGTGTGGCCAAGGGCTTAAATATAGTGTAACTAAGGACTTGAATGTGGCACTGTTGTGGAATTTAATGGACATGTTTTCAGTGACTTTTTAGGGTTTGAGGGTGGGCACACGTACAGAGCTTTTTAGCAAGTCAGAATACCTTCTTCAATGTTGGTGATCTATAATGGAGCGATGACATAAAGATATTACTGTTGAATGGAGGGCTGCTAACAAGGTAACATCCATTGTATTGTGTCACAATGCAAATAGATTATCTTTGAAGAAGTAACAACAAGGAAGATGTTTCCTCGGATTTAACAATTTCATGGAGATTTTCCTGAGACAAAGAACATGTTAAGGCAGTTCTCCTGCCCAACAATAGGTCTTTCACGCAGCTAATACACTGCAAACTCAGAGAAAGGTTAAAACTCCAATAGCACTTGTAGACCGATAATCAATTGTCACCAGTCTCCCTGTGACCCCAATAACCAAGGGGGACGTTTACATACAAGCCATATAAAATGTTGCTTCGTTGGCGTACGAACCGCCTAAAACTCGCTCGAGAAGTAAAAAGACTATGCAGGACATTCTCCTGTGTGCACACACACTCACCCATTCATATTATGCGGTTGAGGCGGTGGAGGGTGCGGCCAGTTTGGGCGAAGGGGCGCCTGGGCGGAATAGACAGGACGACCACGGTTCGGAATGTGGTATCGAAAATGATGATCGCTCATGATCGCCGGACAGGCTCCACCTCACTACAGCAGGGCTATTACTATTGAACATAAGAGACAAAACAAAAAGTATGTGAAGAAGAGACGCGTAAAATACACCTTTCAAATCTTACCTAATGTGGTCCGGATGACGGCCATGATGTTCTTTAGTGACGTCACGCATAGGTCTCCCTCCAGAGCACGTTGTCTATTGCGCAACACTCCCCCAGCAGGTCACGTGGTGAAAAAATGGCTAAAGTAGGGTTAGGTTTGTTACTAGGTAAGTTATTCGTCCTATCATGACGTGTTCGCGAATGTTAATATCGTATTTAACACTAAACATCGTCTTTACAGTCTTAGGTGCATGGAACTGCTTTCATGGTGCTGAATACGAGCGAGAACTAAAGGTATGTTAACATTTCCTAATCCTTTCCTCCACGGTAGATAGTACGGACTGTGAACATATACGCAGACGTCTTTATTGTTGAAGATGTAGGATCTATACTGTGGTGCATGAACATTCGTCTGTGAAATTATGTATACAGATCCTCTGGATTTGTAATACATCGTCAATATGGAATCATAAACCGCGCTCAGTTCGGCTATCATAGACATAGTACGATGTTTGTTGAGAGAAACATGGAACTCCTCCAGTCATTGTAACATAATTTAGATACCCTATCACAGAACAATAAGCAATTGCATACCCTGTGTTAGCCATATACCTGGCCTAGATAGCACAAATAGTTGTTATACATTGATGTATGTGCGTATATACAGACATGTACGGATATATACGGACTGGATTACCTCTGTACATTGTTGTATACACATCTACATCTAACCCATAGATATGATTTAGGGGAGCTCCAATTTCATGAGTAGAGTAGGCTGGTGTGGTGCAGGATGGTGACATTTCGAAAACCCTAATTTTGATCTGCAGTAAGGCCATGAAGTACTTTGAAATTGTTAGAATTTCAGGACTTGATGGTCTGGTGGGAAGGGGGGGGGGTTCATGCAAGCCCAATACCCCCTTCCTATGGTGCCTGTACAGTTGACCACATGTAGTATAACTTAGTATATCTTTGACTATTTTGGTGTGGTTTGACGTGTTAGAGTGCAGGTGCGTCAACACTTCAAACCTCACTGCACTCAATTTGGTTGCTAACCACGTGATCACTTCCACGGGGATGAAGTTGTCTTTGAGGGTGGCCAGGGCTGTGTCAGATTGATCTTGTTATGGTGGCTGTGGAAGCCATTCATGGTGGGAGGGGGGAGGGGAGGAGGGGTCATTTTCTACAATAATATTATGATGCCTGGTCAATAACACCACGCCCAAACTAGCTGGGTGGGCTGTGGCCAGTGTAGATGTCATTTGCATACTGTAGAGTCCTGTGTATTGTTATGATGAATGATTTGTCTCATTTGGCATATGTAAAGTGTAAACATTGTAGCATACGCCAAATTGTTGTGTTGTGATTATTTCTAAGTTTGAGTGATTCACACAATCTTGCAGTTTGATAGATTCATGGTAGTGTGCTTGATAGTACTTCCACACTTTGCTCTTACAAATATGGAATTTCATGTTTGGGTCTCTGTGTCATGCAAACTTCCCTTTTGTGAAGAGACCAGGTTTAAATGTCACAGGTTTTGAAGTGTGAGGGGCATGTGCATAGGTGGGGTATGTGCATACATAGATAACAAAATTAGCATTCAATAGTTGGGAACAGACACTTTCATAGGCTTCTCCCTTCATAGGTGGTTCCTTGAGTCATACACTACGTGGTCAAATTGTTTGTACTCAAGTACCTTTTATTCCTCTTTGTCGCAAGCAATGAAAATCTCTATTTATCAAATGTAGTTCACTCTCTCTCCATCGAATGTAGTGTACTCTATCTTCATCAAATGTACTTCACTCTGTCACTGAATGTAGCTTTCTCTATCTTTGTTGCATGTGAAGTCTCTTTATGTCATTCCATAGTTCCATGTGCTCCATAATTGGGAAGGAGTTTATGATGTCAAAGCAACGTATTTCCCTCTCACTCACCTTTCTGACATAATACTGCAATCACTGGGGATTGTACAGGTGAGCTCTTATGCAGGAGTTAATGATTACTGTATGTGTGGACCTTATGTTATTTTGACAAAGCTGGTATACTTCGATAGTTACCTGCCCTTTTAGCTGTTTTGGTTTGTTGGCATGACAGTTTCTTATGCATGTGTACGTATGTGTTTACGAAATTTTTCATTAATCCACCATCCCTTTATCCGGTAAACACTTGTCTGTCTGAATTGCCATGCAGAACTCATTTGCATATATATTTTACTTACATAATACTGATTTGGTCAATCATTCAAACCTGTCAATCTGCTACGTTTTCTCCACACATTGTGGCGGATTGACAAGAATTCACACTATCCATATGTATGGGTGTTCGACCGACACTCTCAAATCATGACTGTGAGTGTTTCCTCAACCCCAGGACTTTACTTGGAGTGGAGTAACTGTTGGTAATGTCTTCCAGAGACCCAAAGCTTCTGTCTTGTTTGTGTTTGATGGCGATCTAGTAGGCAGTGGACTGAATGCTCAGGCTTCTGTTACATACCAGGTTTGTATGTCCACTGGCGTGTATCTGTCTATGTATGTACAAGTACGTACCTGTGTATGTACATACCTCTGTGTATACGTGCATATGTACCTGTGTATATGTATGTTACTGTGTACGTATTTATGTACCTGTGTATGTATGTTACTGTGTATGTACGTTCCTGTGTATGTATGTACCTGTGTATGTACCCTGTATGTTTGTGTTTGTGTACGTACCTGTATACATATGTACGTAGACTGTAAGTTAGTATCCATTGTCTGTATACATATGTATGCACTGTATGTTTGTACATATCAACTGTATATCTGGTAAGTGTCTATGTACGTCTTATTTGTAGTGGTGTTTGTGTTAATCCTCTAACTTTCTCCTTTTGTACACAGAGTGAAGGCACAGGTAGTGATCCTCTACGGCTTGTCCTGGGGAGCAGTCAGAAGGTGTTCAAGACCATCAAGGACACTTTTGAGGAACAGTCCACTGCAATGCTGATCTCAGTGGACCCAAAGGTGAGAGCATTGCTAGGTTGTCCTTCAATGATGACATATATGTAGAAAGAAGCCCCTTAGTGGAGGCCAAGCTCCTTAATGGAGGCCACTCATATTACATAATGTTTCAGTCTAGGAAATTGAACTGCACTTTGATCCCAAGCATTTAATCACTGTGTGTGTATGTGTGTGTGTGTGTGTGTGTGTGTGTGTGTGTGTGTGTGTGTGTGTGTGTGTGTGTGTGTGGTGTGTGTGTGTGGTGTGTGTGTGTGTGTGTGTGTGTGTGTGTTTGTGTGTGTGTGTGGTGTGTGTGTGTGGTGTGTGTTTGTGCTTACATCAATGCCTCTGTCTGTTCATCCATGTACACCTCTACATCACTGTACGTCATTATGCTTGTGAACATGCCCTTTTGCATGTATACAGTGCACACACACACACACACACACACACACACATACGTTGTGTGTGTGTGTGTGTGTGTGTGTGTGTGTGTGTGTGTGTGTGTGTGTGTGTGTGTGCATCAAACTGTCCAACACATGATATTCCACTGGTCTGGCTGAAGGACATGCTTGGATCAATACAGTTAGATAACAACTCCCTACTGTACTGTACTGTACTGTACTGTACTGTACTGTACTGTATATTAGGGAAGTTTAGAAGAACTTTTTGCAGTTTCACTCGTAAACAACCATTTCACAGTTTTAATTTTGTAATTTTCTTTCATTGGTGCTTAAATTGTAGTGTCATTTGTGATTTGAAATTTTGCAGTTATAATTTCGTGAATCAAGCCAAAATGAAATAAACTCAAACATAAACCTCTTGATATTTCTCTGCTACCCAGTATGTGTATAAATATGTATGTATGTGCAGTGTATTATGTAGTGCCATGGATGAGTGAAGTGTGTGAAGTGTACATACAGTACAAACCTGCAATTCTATATGTTTGTTTTACTGTTATCCATGTTTTTTTTAGATGAAAGACTTTGTTGCAAAGAAAGATATTGTTAACAAGTACTGTCCAAGTGAGTTATGCAATGCAATTTCCTTTGTAAGTTTAGTATCCTAATAATATCCTAGAAAAGTTTCCTATAGTATCCCAGACAAGTATCCCATAAGTATCCAAGACAAGTATCCTAACGATCCAAACAATATCCTAGATAGATATCCAAAATTAGGTTTATGTGATAAATGTGTATACTTGTCCCTTGTACAGTCAAACTTTATCACAACATCACCCTTGGTTCCTTACCTATCACTGCTACTGTACTTGGTTGGTTAACTAAATAAATCAGATTATTTTTATTGTTTGAAGGGACAAAAATATGTATGCAATGTCTCACAATTAGTATGTTCTTTTGTTTTCATTTTCTTCTCAATTTTGCCACTAGAATTTGTTTGCCTGTCGGATGATGGTACCTTCAAGGTGACTGCTAAGAAAGATGTCACTTTTGATTCCACCAAAGAGGTGAGTTCGTGTGAATTTGACCACCGCTAGAGCGAAGGTGAAGTTTGTGCTGTACCCGCACACAGTATGCTTGTGTATGTAGTACGTACAACCTTCTATCCTACGTATCACTCCCATACATGCTTGTACATACTGTAACTATTGTGCCTCCAAAGTCTCTGGATCGAGAATCTCTCATTGAATTATCCATGCATAGTACATATGTACATGTGTATGTCTGTACATATGTGTGGATGTATAATTTTGTGCATCTGAATTGGGCCTGTGTGAAATGGTGAAACCTACGTATATCATAATAGTAGACGTCATTATCAGGATTATCCCAATAATCATGTGATACCTTTTTATAACGAGGAAGGTAATAAACACTACACTCACTCTGGAATAACATGTTTGAAAATGGATAAAATCAACTGTTAAACTGATGAAGTTATCTGTTGAGCAATATACAAATCAAATCAGTCTAGTTGTTGAGTTAAAACATTAAGTTGTGTACATTTTCTAAGTAACAAGAGAGTAAATGTTTTCATGCTAATTCATTACCATTATCGAGATAATAAAACTTGAAAACGATAATATTATTGTATCATCGGGATTATCATGCAGGCCTATCTTAATGTATAATATACATATTTACATATGTACATACAAACTACAAAAATATGTACTACAAACACATATATTTTGTAATATATACGTATGTACACTATTATTATGCATAGTAGGGTACGTACGTACGTATGTTCACCAATCAGTATCAAGTCTTCTAGGACCCATTTCACACCCTCCAAATCCTGTGTGTTGTAACTATGGTTACTTGTGTGTACATACAGTAAACTATTTAAATGTGTGCAGCTGCAGGTGCTGTGTTTGTTGTGACTACGAGCCCATGTTTATTTTGAGTATGGTTGTCTGTGTATGTTATATTATGCTGATAACACTGCAGGTGCTGAGTTTGTTGTGACTATAAGACCATGTTTATTTTGAGTATGGTTGCCTGTGTGTGTTATGTTGTGCTGATAAATGTGTACTGCAGGTGCTGAGTTTTTTGTAGCCAAGTAGCTACGTATGTGTTCACATTTATTACTGTTTAGGAGGATTCCGTCTTTCTTCGTGAGATATTGAAGGTGTTGGGATCAACTAGTAAGGTATGCCTGTGTGTGTGTGTGTGTGTGTGTGTGTGTGTGTGTGTGTGTGTGTGTGTGTGTGTGTGTGTTGGTGTGAGTGTAGGTGTACATATGCATTTGTGATGTGCATATCTTGTGGTGTGTGATGGCACACAAATGTTGCACTATTGCACAACAGTGTACTGTACTATTGATTACACTGTTAGAGTCAAGTAAAAAGTTATACTCTTGTACATATAATATTATGTACATACGTACATACATGTGTAAATTTGTTGTGTAGTATCTTGCTCCAATATGCCCACTGCAGGTTGATTCTGCTTCAGTCAAGGATGGTAATCCAGATGTCTATATCATCACTCTGACAAGTCCAAAGGTACATACGTACTGTATATGTACTGTATACTGTATGCATCTTGTGTGCTGTTAGCACTGGGTTCTGTATGTATTGTGTATTATATGTAATAATTACCGTATGGCTGAAAAATTTTGCAGGACAAAATGTTTGTGAATCACTCAATTTTGCGAATTTTACGAAAAAATTCCACGTTTTAACGCCCATCGCATTTATTGATTGTCAGACGATTATGTCATTAACTGGCGCGAACACCAGTTTCTTCACGAAATTTGTGAAACTTTTACTCCATGAAACTATCCCATTATCGTATTGGATGTACTGTATGTATTATACGTACATACGTACATATGTACTATCATATACGTATATAGATACTATGAACATTTAGTATATCTATTCAGTATATGTATCTATTCAGTATAACTGTCCAGTAAAACATTTGGAGTACGTTTCTCTACTACTGCAGCTCATTGGCAAAAGGTGTGGTTTCCAGTCTGACGAAATGAACGCTGTGGAAGACGTTTTATCCGACATTGTTAAGGAGGTTAAGCATTCACTATTGTTCACATGACAAAATGTGTGGCGGGAAACCAGACTAAGTAACATTTCCTGTTATAAGAGAGTGCTGTACACTGTTGACAAGGACTGCCGTGTACTTCCTGTTAGCAAAGATTGTTGTGCACTTCCTGTTGACAAGGACTGTCGTGTACTTCCTGTTAGCAAAGATTGTTGTGCACTTCCTGTTGACAAGGACTGCCGTGTACTTCCTGTTAGCAAAGATTGTTGTGCACTTCTTGTTAATGGACATTGCTGTTTGTGTCCTGTAGGAAAAACCTCTGATTGCTCCCTGTCAACCATAATTGAAATATAATTCCTGTCATAATGATGGTTGTGTCCATCCATTTGATCATTCTTGCCATGCTCTCCCATTGTTATGATATTAGACTGTATTCAGTATTGTGTATGTGTTTCATGCACACAAAAGTATGTACGTACATTGCTATCATGTAGATATTATACATTATGTACGTACATCTGTATGTATTATATGGATGCTGTTCACTGTGGTACATTTATGCTGTATATGTGATGAATAGGTGTACTTTATATTGTATGTATGTATGTATGTGTGTAAGTATACTAAAATTAGTAATATTCCACATTGTTAGGTTTCTGATGATTTTGTTCGGTTGTACGAGGGACGTGTATTAATACAGGCTATTTCATCATCAATGCCTGCAACTTCTGCTCGATCTGTTCGATCTGTTGGGTAGGTTGGTGACTGTAGTCTCACCTTGCTTGACATTTTGTTACTTCCAATGCCTATCTAGTCAGAGCACAGAAGCACTTACACCACACACACACACACACACACACACACACACACACACACACACACACACACACACACACACACACACACACACACACACACACACACACACACACACACACACACACACACACACACACACACACACACACACACACACACACACACACACACACACACACACACACACACACACACACACACACACGTACACACACACACACACACACACACACACACACACACACACACACACACACACACACACACACACAAATGCATGTACACGAACATGACATACATAGGGGTTGTATTGTGCTTGTTCCTTGCTCCTTTTTATTGTGTGTTCTCTGTTTTTTTTCTCTACAGAAATGTTAGACAAGCAGAATTTTTTGATGACACCACTGCAACAGTATGTACCTTCAGTGTATCGAGTACACTATATGTATAGTATATGCATATACTACACACACCGGAACCTGTTATAAAAACCACCTGTACCAACTGACAGTTTTTGAACTGTCACACTGTACCAACCCAACTACAGTAAAGCACCTCTGTATAAGACCACCTGTCCTAAGTGACTGTTCACTGTACCAACACAACTGCAGAAGTCTACCTCTGTATAAAGACCACCTGTCTTTTTAGACTGCCTATTCCTGGTCCCTATAGTGTAGTGCATTAACTTCGGGTTCGCTTCAACTCTGCTTCACTTGATAGTAATAATTCAATAGAACATACAGTACAACAATTTGAACCACGTGACCACCAGGCAGACAAAGGCCATGGTACCAGAATAAGTAATACCCAAATATGTAACACAACCACAAATAGTATGTTTCTATAAAAGGTATCAATGACACTACAATATGCATGCATACCAAGTAGTTCAATATCTATGTGTACACCACAGTCCCTTGGGTGGCCTTTATACGGGCTTCATTGTATATATTACTTTTGTTAACTTGTCTTGTTCGATGGTACAGGCAGGCCAACTTATGAATGCTTCTGATGCCAAGAACCTTGCTCCTGAAAGGTCGGAAGAATTCTCAGCAATGGCGGCCATCTTCACAACCGTGGTCATCATCTTTGTTGTCGCGCTGTTTGGTGTCTCCTGGATCCTCTACTCGGCTGACCCAGCCAAGGATACCATCATCTATCGCCTAGTTCCCACCAGACAGAAAATGGAATAGTTATTTTAATGTATCTGTCTGATAGTGCCGTAATCGTGTTATAAATTATGCTTGGAAGTGTTCGTATGTCCACTTAGTTTGCTGCTGTTCATTATAGTCAAATTGTTTGTTTGATAATTTCTGCTGGACGCACTGTTGATTATCATTGTAAAAAGTTGATGCATAATAATAATAGTATCTTTGTAAAGTAGATGAATGTCAGCATGCACCGAGTTACATGCATCATATCAACATTATTCGATTTAAATTAACAATTATATTATGCATTCTTTATTATATTGCATGCTCATGTAAATTAGGGGCAGATTAAGGGTGCATCCTAAAAATATACCATATAGCTAGGGATATATAGCACCTTGTCTCCTTATGCTATTGAATGTGTGGTATATTATATAGATACGCGTACGTATATAGAATGACATTGTGTGGTATAGATACGTATAATATTATAGATTATGTGGTACACACTTTGTTGCCTTATACGTACGTATGTTATGGTAGCGATATGGAGAATTCCTAATCACCAAATTAATTCTATTTACACCTACTTACTCATGTGTTTTACATTAAATTGCAATATGACCCAGCTATTCACATGCATTCATTTCAGGGATTTGCGAAATACACACACCATGGAAACTAGAGTGTGCATGGTATGTAGAGTATGTATGCATATTATAATAATATTACTGTATTATACAAAAATGTATCAAGGCTGATCTGAAAACTTGTGTTCTTTCAAACTTTAATGCTACGATTACAGTACATACGTACGTATATGATGTATCAAAAATTCACTGTTGCAATGAGAAATATTGAAATATTTAAAAACATACAACTTGTACGTACCTATAACAATGCCTAGAAGAAGGATGACATGTTTTGGCTAATAAATAATAGTCCAGGTTCCCACTTCTATATTGAAATTGGGCATCAGAGTTGAATCAGTTGAATTTGAACTTGAAAGTATATCCACCACCACCACCACCACCAAAGGGGTTGAACCCATGGAAGGGATTGTGTGCTCGGCTTTGCTGTTCCTCGGGATCCAGTGGATCCTCTCCGTTGTCAAAACGTTCACGCTTTTCTGCATTGAATACAAGCATGCATTCACATATTTACTCTCTCTCTCACACACACACACACAAAACACACACACACACACACACACACACACACACACACACACACACACATACACATCCACACACACACAAACAAACAAACACACACACACACAAACGCACACGAACACACACACACACACACACACACACACACACACACTGTACAGCTACATTGCTACTTATGTACGGCAACCACAACACATATCAATTGCATCTCTCCGATGCGGGACAACTTTGTCTGAAATTAACAACAAGGGCTGTGCCCACAACTATCACACATCTGTGCAGTGCAATCTCACATGATGAGAACAGCACCGTGTCTCACCTGGATCAGTCAACACCTCCTTAGCAGCAGCAATGTCGATGAACTTCTTCTGAGCCATCTCCTTGTCTTCTCCTTCAAACTTGTCCGGATGCCATTCCCTTGCCAACTTACGATAAGCCTTGATTATTTGGCTCTTTGTGGCCGTTCTGTAGATCATTGAATAAAGTGTACAAATGAACAACATTTGACACCTATTGTACGTACATACACAGCAACCATCAAAGCAGTGTCCTTGATGACAGCTGTTGAGGTGATAGTGCAAATGATGATGTTCCAACAGGATTGCCAGAACAACAGCCATGCCACTTCAATACTACTGCTTACAGCATACATATACAGTGAATTCTCGTTAATCAGCTGCAATGCGTCTTCAAACATTATGGTGGATTACCGAGTTCGGTGTATTAATTGTATATTTGTAAGAACTTGTACATATATTAGATTGGTACCTGGAAATAGTGGCGGATTGAATGATTTTGCAGATAGAGTAGTGCTGAAGTAACGGAAATTCACTGTATTCTGCGTTAACATGTGTGTTTCCATGTGACATGTTCCCCACATGATCAGGGAGGTTCATGTTTTGTTGGATAAACCATTCCACACGTGGTCTGAACCCCTCAGATGACAAGTTCCAATACACCAGGTGCAGTTCATGTATGTGGTATTCGTGTACAAATACCCACAGGACAGTACATACGTATAATATGTGGTATCCGTGTACATACACCTACAGTACAGTACATACATATTGTATGTGGTATCCATGTACATACACCTACAGTACAGTACATACGTATAATATGTGGTATCCGTGTACATACACCTACAGTACAGTACATACATATTGTATGTGGTATCCATGTACATACACCTACAATACAGTACAGTACATAACTGCATACCTCTTTACTCCTAATATTTTATAATAGTCTCTCTTCTGGGACTGTTTCAGTAGTTTCTGGGCTCTCTTCAACTGCTCATCGACCTGTGAAATGTGGAAAAAAAGAAAAGTACAAAGTGGAGAAGCTGAAGCAGAGTCTGCATACTGTTGACATCAGCAGATGCAGAACAGCAATATAGCCATGTATGTATGTACATACAGTACGCACACTAAAGCAATTTGAGGTGTGTTATATGTGTATAGCATATTACAGTATGAATATACTTACATAATACACATTATAATATTGTCTATTATGTAAGTACATCTATTCTTTTATGTATTTATATATTATACCTTTTATACATGTACACATTCTTTTATTTATTTTCATATTATATACGTGTACGTACGTTATGTACATACACGACTCATCTTAAAACTAGCATGAGAGGGAACCTGTTTACATTCACATATATGTACAATCCTAAGACGCAATATCACACTAACATACTTTTTAAATTTGTGTTACCATGGTAACTACAGTAGAAACTCATTAAGACAAACAATAAGAAATAGACATAATTAGTTCTTGTTATCAGTTAACTGGGTTTGCTTAGGGTATGTACATATGTACACAACAGCAGCAGCAAACCAATAATGCTTAAAATTTGTTTGTACTACGTAAGAAGCAATTTGTGTTGATGGTGTTTGTCTCAATGGGTGCTTTGTACTGTACTCACATTACAGGAGGAGTGATAGTCTTGCTCGTTCTCGTTGGCCGTTTGGTAGTCTCTGATGGCTTCATCGTACATCTCCTCCTTGAGGTAGACTTCTGCTCTGTCGCAGAGCGCGTCCACGTTGTGAGGGTCACTCTCCAGCACTTCACCACACCACCTCCTTGTCTCTGCAAAGTTGTGTAGCTAGCACAAGTAGAGAAGGAGATGGGAGTGATAGGTATGCACAGGGCTGTGCAGCTATGGTAAAACCTATATCACAATAATAGACATCATTATCACAATAATTATTTAATTTAAGTGAATTTCAGTATCCCATAATGATACAAATTCCAAACATTACATTAGAGCAAGTTTGAAAGTAGAGCAATATACACACAATTCAACTCTGTAGGTTTTTGAGCAAGAAACACTACCGTATACATACTTCCCAGAAGAAAAACAAGGGAGGAAGAGCTATTGTGATAACACTCAACCCATCATTCTCAAGGCTTTAAAGTTGAGAATGACATTGGTAATCATATTACAGCCAAGCTTTCCTAGTAAGTACCTTGAAGGGCACACTATATCTGTACCTTCCATCAAAGGTACGTATTATCAGTATGGTTTACAGTCTTTTACTGTGATTATGGTAAACTACCGTGAATTACTGCAGAGTGGTATGTAGCAGGTGGCACACACAGGCACTATGAAGAGGCCATTTGTCACAGAATAGAGATGGCAAAGGTATACCATTGTGCAGACATGTATGTTAACACATGACTGGAATGAAGAGTACTAGGCAAATGAACCCCAGTGAACATTGGCTAACAAGCAGGCATGTACCACTTACTCTGGAGTAGCACCGACACAATTTCAGTTTGGAACGCTTCACAAAATGGTGGACGTGTGGCTCCACCTCGAGGGCACTGGTGAACTTTGGTATAGCTTCCTCGTATCTGTCCAAAAGACATCATGAATGATACGTACACCTCACAGGACAGCCAAGGAGAGGTACCACTCACCTTTCTTCCTGTACCATCTCATCTCCTTTCTCTAGAAGTTTCTGTAACTTTTTCACTTTCTATGGAACACCAAAGTCAAGTGAAAGCAAAAGTAATGAAAAACAACTGTCACAATATGAGAACACATATGTATAGTGAAAAGTACATACTGTATGCATGCTTGTCCATATGTATGTACACACACACTAGACAAAACACACACACACACACACATGACACACACACACATGCACGCACACAACACACACGCACACACACACACGCACACACACACACACACACACACACACACACACACACACACACATACGCACGCACGCATGCACACACACACACACACACACACACACACACACACACACACACACACACACACACACACACACACATACGCACGCACGCATGCACACACACACACACACACACACACACACACACACACACACACACATACACACACACACACACACACACACACACACACACACACACACACACACACACACACACACACACAGAAGCCCTCACCTTATAGTGACTATGACAGAGTCTATGGTCTTGATCTAGTTTTAGGCACTCACGTATGTCCCTAAGCACAGCATGTACAAACCACAGTAAATACAGAACAGTCAAGGACGAGATGACTGTACTGTATGTAAAGTTACCTTATCAAGGACCAGGTGCATTTACATATGTACATTCATCATATCAAGGTTCAGAGGTTCTACCACGATTATAAACCATGTACGTATACTACAAAGAGCACCATAATCTGACAATATGACATGCTATTCATTGCCTAGTATGTATGTTAGATTGTCATAGTCCCACTGTACATTAAATGTACACATTGGCAAGTCAACTGAGTTTGCAGTGACTTAGGTACGTATCTGTACACTCACTTCAACGAATCTTCTCCATTTCCAATACGATAGTTGAGAATACTCATTCTGTAGAAGCCATCAGTATTGTCATTTATCAGTTTTGTAGTTGGTCTGTTGGAAATGGAAAGAAAACAAGGCAGGAATAAGCATAATACAAGCATATATGTATGTACGTATATCATGTTTGTGTGTGCTTCTGTGCAGTGCTGTGCTGTGTGTGTGTGTGTGTGTGTGTGTGTGTGTGTGTGTGTGTGTGTGTGTGTGTGTGTGTGTGTGTGTGTGTGTGTGTGTGTGTGCTTCTGTGCTGTATGTGTGTGTGTGTGTGTGTGTGTGTGTGTGTGTGTGTGTGTGTGTGTGTGTGTGTGTGTGTGTGTGTGTGTGTGTGTGTGTGTGTGTGTGTGCTTCTGTGCTGTATGTGTGTGTGTGTGTGTGTGTGTGTGTGTGTGTGTGTGTGTGTGTGTGTGTGTGTGTGTGTGTGTGTGTGTGTGTGTGTGTGTGTGTGTGTGCATGTGTGTGCATATCATACACACATACATATGGCTATTAGCACACTCATATATGTATCTAACACCTATCGTTCGTAATACGGACCAAGGCATACAAACACAAAACCTCACACAACCAATTATCTGATACTGACCTAATGTCCAGTATGGCACTCTGTAGGTCCCCAGTCTGTTCATAGCAGTCAGCACGCATCAGACGGACATCAGTATCCCACTGGGTCACCTATACACAAATACAGGTGATGGGATAGATGCAAACATTGCATATACATACTGTAATCACCCGTATGTACTTACTGTAGCCACCTGTATGTACACATACTGTAGGCACCTGTATGCACTTACTGTAGGCACCTGTATGTACTTACTGTAGGCAGCTGTATGTACTTACTGTAGGCACCTGTATGTACTTACTGTAGGCAGCTGTATGTACTTATACTGTAGGCACCTGTATGTACATACTGTAGGCACCTGTATGTACATACTGTAGGCACCTGTATGCACTTACTGTAGGCACCTGTATGTACTTACTGTAGGCACCTGTATGTACTTACTGTAGACACCTGTATGTACTGCGTGTACATACCTACTAGAAGCTGATAACAGCTGACAAGTGTAGTGTATGAAGTATGCGTGTTCACCTCAATCACTGCAGTCAAGTGGTCAATAGCCGGCTCATATTGTCCCTCCTCAACAAGCTCTCTGGCTGCCTCCAAGTTGCCTCGAACCTGCTTAATGGCGTCCAGATTCTCAGCAGCTTCTTCTTGGTGAGAGCCTTTACTCATCTATGTATGCAGGTAGGTAGGTGTGTAGATGGGACCAACACCGTCTCATTCTCGTGTATGTGTTGTATGTACAGTATTGTGTGCACATTGGATACAGTATAACAAAGGAGACCCTGAAAACCAGCAACATAGAGTAAGACTATTGGGACCTGTTCACTGAGCACATGAGAGTGCAGAGGTGGGATCACGAGCCAGGCATGCATGCAGGTGGTGTTGGGCGACTTGACCAGGACAAATATCGTATAAGCATGAAAATTTGATGTCACAATCCTCATTGAAGCACACTCATGAGCCAATATTGTGGTTGTTAATGATCAAAGGTATCAAGCACATGATACATTTATCTAGGTTGGATCAACAAAAGTTACATATTATACAAGACTATTCATTGCTATTATAGGAAATACCTCCAACTTTTAGAGAGTATCTAACTTCTCACTATCTACCGAGCAAAAATGCAATAATCACAAAGTTTACAGCAGAAAATTATTGTACATGGAAGTCAGGATATCCCCAGCACTACATACAGAAGAGGGAAGACGCAAGGACACTCACCAAGGACTGATAATCTTCTTCGGCATCATCCAAGTTACCAAGCTTCAGATTGGCATTAGCTCTCTGTACTATAGCCTGTAGCAGTCCATGAAGAAGGATAAGCTCATGGACTCAGAATAGAACCATGTATGTAGACATACCAGACATTGTGGAGATACATTTATAGAGGAGAAGTTGTAATAAGATTAAATGGAGTGCATACTACATGACCATTAGTGAGAAGAACAGAACATACACACCGTGTTGAAGTTTGGGTTGAGTCTGATGGCCTCTCCAAGGTCAGGAATGGCAGATTTCATCTTCCCCATAGCCAAATACACTGCAGCTCTTTTGAAATATGATAAATAGTTGCCAGGATCTCCATCTAGTGAGTTGACAAAATTTATCTCGGCATAAATACATTGAAACATCAACACATCAGTGTCACAATGGAATATGTAAATGAGGGGAACCAAAGCCATAGGTTAGTTTAAATAGCATTTTTCGATCGTCACTCATCAGCAGAGTGGCGCAGCGGGAGCGTGTTGGGCCCATAACCCAAAGGTCGGTGGATCGAAACCACTCTCTGCTATACCTTTTTCACTTTTTTTTTCCCCGGCAATAAAGTTTATCCAGCATGACTGTGTATTTAGAAGACTCACTAATGGCTTTAGAATAATGATGAAGCGCATCAGCAAACTGTCCTGAAGCTAACGACTGCTTTCCTTGTTCTAAGTGATGTTCAGTGGTAGAAGATGATGTCCCCCACACTGAAGAAGAAAGGAATGTACTATAATAATGGTGCAAATATACCGTACAAGTGCACTACATACATACGTATGTACATCTTTACATAATTACCACTCTAATTCTCCTTACCAAACCCTACAACCCAGTCGAGGCAAAGTATAGCCTTCAAAAATCCTACAAAGGTACAAAATTATGTCCGCATGTCCGCATGAAGGTTGTGTTAAATGTGTATTCTCCATTGTCACAAGTACTTTTGATACATAACACATTATATCCTTGGACTGATGTAGTTGGTCATGACAGTAATACACAGGAATTTACTATTTCAAACTGTAGTCCCTACTTCCACAACCAAGGGTTCAACTTCCTCAGTAAGTACCTCAAAAGGCACACCAAATCTGTACACTGTATCAATACAGTGAATACTCGTTAATCTGCTGCAATTCATTTTTTAAAGAATATGGTGGATTAACTGAATATTCATTGGTACTTGCACATTATATTGGTATTGCAAAATTGCGGCAGATTAAAAGGTTTGGCGGATAAAGGGGTGGCGAATTAACGAGAATTCACTGTTCTTGTTAATCTGCCAAAATTCGTTTTTGAAAATAAGATTGATTAATGAGTTTGGAGGATTAACTGGAGATATACTACTGATTGTAGATTATATGGGTACTGGGAAATTCCAGTGGATAAAGAGGTATGGTGGATGAAATGATGGAGGATTAAGAAGCATTCACTGTACTTCTTATCCGAGGTACTTGCTACCAGTACTTGTTGACATATCGTGTATGCAAGTTAGGAACTGAAGTGTACATGTTATCAGAGGCAAGGACTAAATAGGGCATCTACTGAGAATGTTGCACCACATATATGGATTTCTCCAGGGCTCAATATATGGGCCAGGCTAAAGAGGCTCTATTTGAAAGCTTACAGTATAAATAACGACATGACATACATACTAATATGTGAGGTAATGTATATGTACATAATATGCACAATATTGAAAGGAGATGGCGTAGGTACGTAGGTACATATCTACATAATGATGCAAAGCAATATGGTTCAATTTCTGGAGCAAAGGGGTCAGGTGATCACTTTCAGTGGAGCCTGTATCAAAGACCACCTCCACTACCTACCAGGACCACCCACTATGTCTAATCAACTACATTGAAGACCACCCCTCCTAAGTGACTATCATTGAGCTATCTAGAACCACCACTGCGTCTAATCAACTACATTAAAGGACCTCTGCATAGAGACCACCTACATCTAATCAACTACATTAGAGCATCTCGGCATAGAGAGCATCATACCCAGTTCATCTGGTGGTCTCCATTTACACCTTCAACTATGTGTACATATTGCTAGGTATACTCATTATATACTTATACGCACTTATTTAGACTGGGAGGCCACTAGCGCAGGGGGCTACTATTAAGGCTCCTACATGCTACATAGCTATACTAGACTACCTGAACCAGAATATCTGGTAAGGTGTCTTTCAACAGCCTATAGACTCGAAGGATTGCAGTGTGTAGATTTACAATGTACAGAGAATGCAACTCTGCAGATATCTATACTTACATACGCAGGGCCAGCAACATGCATCTAGATGTGGATACTACATCTGTGATAGAACAACAAAGCACAGCAATGTATGTACGTGCAATCATAGATAATATAAACCGTACGATATATGGTGCAATAATACGAGAACGACGCTCTAGCTGGATGACGGAGGTCGATTGCGCCCGCCTCATCCAGAGCTCCGCCTCACAGTTCTCGTCTGGTACTACTATTAAAGTGGCTGTGGGATGACAGTGTTAACGTCAGCCTATAGACGCTCAACAACGTGGACGACGACATAACATTGAATGGTCGAAAATCTGTGTTAACGTTCCATCAATGCGAAATGCAACTCAAGGTCATCATATAGCTTGACCTGGTAAATGGTGGTCCAGTGAAGGCCATTGTAGTAGTACCTTACGTGCAAAGATGATATTGTAGCTTTGTCGATAGGGGCACATACCGATACGTACAGTTATTATCCACGGATACCAGCCGTAACAAAGTAACACAACCCGCTCCGTTTCTACAAGGGAATGGCATGCAGCTAACTAACGGACAACCAACCTTGGACATCCAAACTCAAGAAAATGACAAAATATGCTCGTAATTGTTTCAAAAGACTCATCACCGCTCATTCAACAGTTCAATCATCCGCAAACGTTGTTCGATGATAAAGCTTCGCTAAATTTATTTGCAAACAAATGCCTATTAATCTCGTATAAATTGTGTCAATTTATATTGAAGCGTGGGGCGTTTCTATTGGTCAATTTTATGAAAAATAGGCGCCACTATTTCCAGATACACTAGATTCGAAGCGATCAAAAATTTCTACTTCTTCAAATTACCATGTACAGAGGAAATGTTAGACCTAGTCCGAATGAAGAAGTGAGTTTGTTCATCGTTTATGTTTCGCTTGAATTTTGTGTTTGTATCTATTGACCACTGCGTGAAGTGGAGTGTAGCCGTCTGTGAAGCAGCTTAGTACGTCCTGGTTAATGCATACACTTTTCTCGGTCTCTAGCTCATGTGAAGTTAACCCACAGCCGGAAATTTGATTTTTAACGACTATAACAGTTACTCCAGGTTACAAGATGTTAATTACTCTCTTTCTCAGCTTAAGATTAGTAACTTTGATAAAACTTGCTGCCCATCTCCAACAGCAAGCACCGCATCAGTTGTAGTGAATTTCCGGAGTTACTCCGTTATACCTTACACTATATCAGCCAGTACTGGTAGCATAGGTATCTAGGGTCTATACTGATAGTATCTATCTCTGATGAGAAGTTCAGATTTGATGTGCCCTTCATGTACGTACTTAGCCTGCGTATTCAAGTTGGACTGTATTCTAATTACAAACATACAGATCGAGTCGTTTCCTTCCTTTCTTCTACCCAGTCCCAATTGCTGAAGAAAGAGAGGGAACGGAGGAGACTTCAGAGATTGGTTCAAGTGCGAGAACAGTCAAAGTGTTTTGCTAAACACGTAAGAGAGGAGTACAAGAAGCTTTGTACCAAGGAGAAGGAACAGCATGAAAACCAGTTCATGGTACTTACATACTCCAAGTACTCCTGTTGGGCTGTGATAGTGCTAGTAACATCCATAGCCCTTGATGTTGTACTAAATACGTAGGGTCACACAGGGTAATTTGGGACAACGGGGCAATGTTGAATGGATGCTTTATGCATCGATGACCTTCAGCAATGGTTGAGTGTCTACCACTGGTCAGTCCCCTGTGCATGAAGATATTGCTGACACTAGTTTGAATCATGCAGTAGCTGGTTGTTTAGGTGTAGTGAAAAGTCTCAAATTGCCCCATTCTACCCACTTTGTTGGTGCCTTCAAAAGTAGACATCAAGGCTAATATGTAGCTTGTCACATGGAATACTATTATCAAATCTTAAATGATATACGTAAGTACTGTATACTTATCCATTTGGAGTTGTATGTAAGTTTGGGATCACCAAATTTATGTCAATTTTGCTTTGTACATTCGTCGATCTACGTATGTACATATGTCTGTGCATATTCATGTACGTACGTACAACAAATGTATGTATTTATTTGTTGAGTGGAATCAATTTGATTGTCCCCTAAGACCCAAACTATGTACATTGTGTATATGTATGTATGTGTGTATGTACATACTTAATACATACGTAGTAGTACTTATGTGCACATGCATACTCGTATCAATACAGCATATGTGAGCACGTACATGTGCATAGGTACGTACGTATGTATGTTCTCGTCCTTCAACAGCTGTGCAACGATTATGCATATATAATGTGTGTGTTACTGCTGCTATTGAACTGTTCTGCTTGATTCACACAGGAGAAATTTGCTGCAGAGCGTAAAGCTGAAATGAGTATGTTGAAGAACAAGTTGAGGTGCTATGTAGGTGATATGGGACAGGGTCACCAGAACGCTGAGAGCACATCAGAGGAGCTTGCCATGCAGAAGAGGAGAAGTGCTGAACAGAAAGAAAAAGAGAGGTCTGTGGTCTTTATATGTACGTATGTGCATGCTATATTATTATATTTACTGTTGTGAACTTTGGCTAATATGTATGTATGTAATTCATTTGGTGTGACAGTGTGTGTGTATGTGTGTGTGTGTGTGTGTGTGTGTGTGTGTGTGTGTGTGTGTGTGTGTGTGTGTGTGTGTGTGTGTGTGTATGTGTGTGTGTGTGTGTGTGTGTGTGTGTGTGTGTGTGTATGTGTGTGTGTGTGTGTGTGTGTGTGTGTGTGTGTGTGTGTGTGTGTATGTGTGTGTGTGTGTGTGTGTGTGTGTGTGTGTGTGTGTGTGTGTGTGTGTGTGTGTGTGTGTGTGTGTGTGTGTGTGTGTGTGCATGTGCATGTGGGTGTGTCTGTATTTACTTGTCTATGTACGTATGTACACATGTGCATATCTTTCTTTAGAATAAAAGTGGATGAAAGGTTTAAGTCTGCAATGAAAGAAGTTAGTCCCTGCCACTGTAAATGTATACAGTATATGAGTATTCATATACGTACATGCATACGTACCTACCATATGCACCTACATATTTATTTAGTTGAACAAGACATCACAAGAAGATCGTGACAAGAAGGAACATCACATAAGGGCTAGGTTAGCTTGAATATAATATTATTGTTAACATCTGCAATCCTGTGTAATACGTAGTTAGTAGTAATAGTCTGTATGTACGTACATACATACATATGTATCTACTTGTAAGTAAATACATGTGAATGATGCACAGATACATATGCAGACTCATACATGTGTGTGTTCTTTTTCTCAAACAGAGAGAGGGCCCTTGATATGGAAAGAGCTAGGGCTAAGGAGATTGCTACTCTTCCTCCTCCAAAGCAAGAGATTGACATGGTGTGTGTGTGTATGTACTTATGTATGTGAAAGCTCTAAATCTAAAACAAACTCTACATATTCACTAAATACACCTACTATAAACTAGAAATTGTTAAAATCAGAGAATGGAACAAAATGATCAAACTTGAAGAATAAAATGGAAATAACAATACATACTGGAACAAAGATTAATCTTTTCTCTCTTTGGTTTAAATAAACGGCAGTAGATATCACTTGGTCGATAGATCTATCCAACCAATTTTACTTTGTGACACATCCATTCTTGGAGACAACTGAAGCCTCCATAATCTATGTATACTACTGTGGTAAATCCCCAAATATCCCCAACTGTGTATGTTGTGTTAGATGCCAAGTAAGTTCATGCATGTACATGCTATGTAGATATTTAGAGAATATACCCAAGTATGCATGTACATACATATGTACACATTGTTCTATGCTTCACTCTGCAGCATCTGGAACATGTGAAAGGTACGTATGTAAGTACTACTGCAATCCAGTGTTAGCCAGTGCTGTTACATATTAGGTATTCTACATATGTATGTATGTATGTGCGCTTGTGCATACTGTACCAATTATTGGTTGACGGAGTGTGTGATAACTGGTTCTCACAGGTCAGCGTGTCATTGTGAGAGATGCAGAGAGTTTTGCCTGCACCCACTACAGCCTGCCAATGCAGACCATCATCAAAAGACCCAACCACAGTGATCTCCATGGTGTAAGTCAGCTGAATTACCGTGTACCATGAATTGGATGTATTTACTGTACGAATGTGTGTACAATAGAGTCTTGTTATAACCAACTTGTGGTATATTTGATGTAATTTTTGAACAATGATATTCTATTGATGTGTGTATTTACGTATATGTATGTTTTACGTACTGTACATAGCCCAGTGGAACTGACTTTGCGGAAGAGGCTATTGAGAAATCCCTGCAAGCAAGGGAGGTGAGACTGCAGTGAATAGTGTGGTGTTGTCTGCCTAATAAGGTGCATACATGGACTGTTGTACAGTCTCATGTGTGGATACTTGTACTGTCCGTTCTACAGTCACCAGTTGCCAGTGTCAATGTGGAGTGTATGAACATGTGTGGATACTTGTACTGTCTGTTCTACAGTCACCAGTTGCCTGTGTCAATGTGGAGTGTATGAACATGTGTGGATACTTGTACTGTCCGTTCTACGGTCACCAGTTGCCAGTGTCAATGGGGAGTGTATGAACATGTGTGGATACTTGTACTGTCTGTTCTACGGTCACCAGTTACCTGTGTCAATGTGGAGTGTATGAACATGTGTACATGTTTGCTGTCTGTAGGAAGTGGACAAGCTGAGACAGGAACAAGATGAGAAGGCATTATTAAGACACAAACATGCTTTGGCTCAAATCAGATTGGAAAAGGTGTGTTGTCTACATGCGTACATATGTATGTAATTTGTACATGTGTACAGAGTGTTTGTGTAGGTAACAAACGTATATTTGTAGTTACGTATGTCTGTACGTACATGCGTGTGTTTGTGCAATGCATCCTCATTTGCATGTAGTCAACGATGATGTAGGAACTGTACATACGTACGTACGTACATATGTACGTAAATATGCACACTAGAGTTTTTGCGTATGTTTGTACGTACATGTACAGTATGTATACAGTACATAAATGTGTCACAGGCTCATAAAGAAGGATTGCAGGAGTTGGAGCAGCTTGAACGACAATACCGTTCTTCGCGTCAGCAAAAAGTGACTGAAATGCCAGTAAGTGAAAATATTGCACATGTTAACAGTGTTTAGTGTCATTATCTGTGTTTCTTCATAATATAATGTATGGAGTACATACGTATGTGTACAAACGTATACACAAGCGTATACATAATACATATTCACTATCAGTGTACGTATGTATACATACGTACATATGTTCACTAGTTTACTGTTATATGTTTGTGTTTCAGCAAAATCTGTTCCAGCCGTCCCAGAATCAGATTGATGTTAGAAATGAGAAACAGAGAGAGATGGAAAGGGCATTCGAACGTCCTTTTATCAGGAGATCAGGTAAGAGTTCGTATGCACTCTGCTTTCTGCCATGCAGTGAATACGTATATGTACACAGTTGTGTTTCTGAATGGACAGAGTGAGTGTATTTTACCTACATACGTATGTACGTATGTACGTACATCATTCACTCAATATTATCAACAGTGTGTGCTATGTACATACATACATGTGCTAATTCCAAATTTGTACAGGACGTATGTATATACGTACGAACATGCCTATGCACTTATGTACATATATTTACTTTATTATAGGACATTCGCATGTACATACATACATACGTACATACGTATTTAGGTACCTACATGTGTGTGTATGTATAAATTTGCTTTTGTTGTACTCAGGTCCTCAGTATGTAGTGGATATCTCTGACAGGTCGTCATTATCGACAAGAACTATTGTTGAGGATGAGACATCGGAGGAGGAGTCAATGTCTGGTCCACCTCACAGTGAAACACCGCCCACTCCCAGTGGACAAACCTCACTCGAGCCGTCTGTAACCTCCCCTGCCACTCCCACCAGCCCCTCCCACTCTGTACAAACTGTAGAAGGACCACCAGACACTCTGTCCATTGGTGACATGGATAGCCACTTTACAGAGACCCCATCATTGACCACAACAGACAGTACAGTTGACAGAAACAGTCAGGGATCACCAGCAGAAGTCCCTCCACTGTCAATCGGTGAAGTTGAAAGCACATTTCAGAATGTGACAGAAGCTGTGGATCAAAGTGAAGGAGAACCTCAGCATGATTCCACCCTGCTAAGTGAGAGCCAGGTTAATTCATCTGCACCTTCCAAATCGAGGAAGGATGACAACAACAGTGAAGAACAAAGTGACTCTACGTGCTCCACTCCCAGCACTGGTGCCACCTCTCTCACAAGTTCAGTTAACAGTAGTTGTACAGACACACAGTCACAGCAGTCAGTCAGTGACAATGACAATAGTGACTCCCCACCACACATGAACGGCACAGCTGGTACCAGTGACTCCCCACCACACATGAACAGCACAGATGGTACCAGTGACTCCCCACCACACATGAACGGCACAGCTGGCAATAATACCCACTCACCTCAGATGAAGGACACAGGTGGCCATGGTGACAGTCCACCACATGTGGATGACGTGTCCGGTCCAGCTGTTGTAAAACAGCTGCAGTTCCCTTTCCTAGTGGATCCATCAAAGGCCTATCAACAACCATCTCTCTCGACTCATCCCAGTACAGTGGAAAACCAGCTGGATGATGCTGCTAATAGTAAGAACTATTTGTATGGAAGTTTATGTACATTGTATTCACTGAGCAGTTCTAAGGGAACTGCTGAGACCATGTGCTTACCCACTCATTGGCTTATTACATGCGACATTTAATGTGTAATTTTGTACAGTGCAACTCTTCAGCACTAACCACTGCATCGTCAGACCTGTGTGCTATGGAACTGTTATGTGTCCCAGTGTAGTGCTGTAGTGAATTGAATGAGCTCTGAGTTGAGTTCTCTGTAATCATAATAGCTCCACTGAATGGGATTGTGTGTACAGTGGCTGTGTGCGGTCTGAGACTTCATACTGCAGTACATGCATATAGGTATATTGCACAGTATTGTGACATTGGTTGGATGTGCTGAAATAGCTCAGTTGGGAGAGCGTTAGACTGAAGATCTAAAGGTCCCTGGTTCGATCCCGGGTTTCAGCACTTTTTGTTCTTTTTTATACTAACAAGCAAACATTGTACAGTTTGCTATGATTGTGTTCAGTGACTCTGTCTAATATACTGTACTAATATCTAAACAAATGTACGTACTTGTTCACTATCCATTTGTCCAATGTATATATGCATTTGTGTCCCAGTGCGAGGTTAGATCAAAGGCGCCGCTGTGTGTCTATATCCTGTAGACACACAGCTGGGGTCTATCAGGCTCTATAGACACCTATTCACAGGCTTAATTCGATACTTCCTAAAACAGCGCATCGATTAATTAACACTTCATTATTGTCATGGCAACACACCACAGTAGAGCAAAGCAAAGTACGCAACAATCCACTCGCTAAAGTTCTTCACCGTCCATTTATTATTCTTCGCCGTGTCTTTTGGTAAAAACGACTTCTTCGAAACTGCGAAGTTCTCTTTTGAGGTCAGGTCGGCTAATTGGCTCTTTTTCTTCTCCGATTCTTCTAGAAAACAAGCGCCCTCGTCCGTTAGCTTCGCTCAGATGCTGACATCCGGCCGTAGGTAGAACAGCAGAGGTCTGTAGCGGCTCGTTTTCTTCTAAAATTTCGTTAAGTACTTCTGAAACTCCTCTTCTTCCTTTTTATGCTTCTCTAACGTATATCAATCAATCAATCAATCAATCAATAATTATTTGAGTGCACCACACCCGAAGGTGCTAGGACATACCATTGGTCCTATGTAGCACTATACATCAATACACAACAACAGAATTAACTATGGAGTATCTAGTACACTAGCCCATCACAATTACAAAATACTGAGTTGCACACCAAATCTGGCTGACCACATTACGCTAAGATGATTTAAAATGTTATTCTTTGAACAGGCTTGTGATAATACGAACGCTGTCTTCTCTCTGTCACTCTTTCCTCTGAAACCATCCATCTCAGCGACTATATCAATTAATGGTATCCTTAAGTGTTCCAAGGTAGGACACTGCATCAGCCAGTGGCAGACATCTTCTATTTCCTCACTCTCACATTCTTTGCATATTCTTCTTTCCCTCTCCACTCCTTGCCACCTTCCCATTTCAATCTGAAATGGTGCTGTTCCTCCTCTCAACTTAACTAGCATTCTTCTAGCTCGCTTGCTTCGTACTGCTGCACAGCTAGAGTCAATCCCCTGTTCTGTCATCTGCTTCATCATACACAGCTTCGGCTTCTCCTCCAGTTCCTTTGCTAACATACTGTCCACCTTCCTCGATGCAATACTTCTCAGCATTTCCATAATCTCTTGATCCCGAAAACCCTTAATTGCGTCTACTCTCATATCCTTCCACTCAAAATCCCCCATACATTTCGCCATATTCCTAATCCATACCCCTTTGCCACATTTGACAGCTTCTCTGGCCACCTTCCTTAGCAGTCTCCCTTCATATGCCTCACTATTCATAATGTTCATCCAAAATTTCAAGCAGTGTATCTTGGCCTCCCATATAACTGGCAGGCACTTCATCTCCCACCATAGTGACGCCTTGGGATGTAATATGCCCACTCCAAAGAACATCCTGAAAGCCCGCAGCTGTACTTGTTCAATAGATTCTAAATTTCGGCTGCAGCCCCATACCTCCGCCCCATACAACATGCTTGACTTCACTAGTGACTCCATTAGCTTTCTAAAAATTCCAATTGCTACATCTCCAATCTCCGACCGACATCTCAGTAGACACGCTCCCAGAGCCCTTCTCCCAGCCTCTGCCTTATCCTCCACCATCTCTTTCAAGTCCATATGTTCATCTACAACACATCCTAAGTATTTATACGATGAGACCATCGGGATTGCCTCGCCATCCACCTCATACTTCACCTCACATCTAGGTACGTTCTTCTTACGGATATGCATGATCCCACACTTGGCTACATTGATCTTCACTCCCCACTCCTTACACCATTCAACTAACACATCTAAACTTTTCTTTAACCCAGTTTCATCTGGAGCCAACAAGCATGTGTCGTCTGCAAATAGTAGACCAGGAACCTTCTCCTCGCCACACTCTACCCCACACTTTTCCTCCTGCAGTCTCTTTGTAGCACCATTAATGTAGAGAGAGAAGAGTAACGGAGACAGTACACAACCTTGCCGTAGCCCTGTGTTCACCTCAAAGTCTTCGCTAACCTGCCCGTCCACTTTCACTCTACATACACTCCCCTGGTACAGGGCCTGTAAGAACCTAAGGAACTTGCCACTCATGCCCATGCTCTGTAAACATGACCACAGCTTCTCCCGAACCACTTTATCGTAGGCCTTAGAAAAGTCAATAAATACCACCAGCATACCAGTCGACTTCCTGACCATTTGTGTTTGTCCCAGCAATACCAAAGAAAGAACTTGGTCCCTACATCCTCTCCCTTTTCGAAAACCACCCTGTTCTTCAGCATATAGCCGCCAATCTACACACTCGTTTAAGATATACTCGCGCAACATTCGTCTTCTCCGATCCGTTCAAGTAATAATATTATCGATACCAACGCGTAAACAAACTCGCACCTATTCTTACATTTGCTGGGATACAAGTGAGTTGTACCACCTTTCAGCAGGGTACATGGGAATAGACAGATTAGATAGACCCCTCGGGCTCCGCCCTCGTGGACTATCTAATCTGTCTATTTCCCATGTACCCTGCTGAAAGGTGGTACAACTATTACGTACATACGTATGTACAGTACATTGGCATAGCCCACAATACCAATACATTTTCTCCTTCTGTAGAAATGTCTAGTCTGCTTGCTGAGATCTGTAGCAGGCAGGAAGCTTGGATGGAGATGGAAACTGGTACACTTGTAGATCCTCCACAAGACACTGGAACCACTGGCCCTCACCCTGTAGCTCAGGAACAAATGTGAGGCTGAAGAACATTGTGGATTGCATGCAATGGCTGTCTTATGTACTCTGTCACTCTTGTTTGTGTGTTGTTAGGAGACCACTGGTGGTAGCCACCACTGTGGGGGAGGACGAGGAGACACCTCCCCCCTCGACACCACTATCAGTGTCTACACTTCTATCAAGGTGTGTACAGTTTATGTGTATGCACTCATGTATGTATAATTATATTATGCATACTTGTATCCTGCCTAGGTGTGCTGCAGTACAACTAGGTAGGATATAACTATTTATTATACACAGTTTGGTTGTGTTTTGGAAGTTGTTTTAGCAAATTTACTGTAGACATATTGTAATTTCAGTTAAACAAATTGGCAGTTTTATTGAACTACAGTTATGATATACTGTAGAATCGTTTTTGATGTCTACTCTAGTAATGATGGTAATTCTGTTCTTCACTTTTCAACTTTTGTATGTAGTGTATATATGTACATGTATTTGGGTACATGTACATTGGTCGTATGTGCATATACATATGTAGGTATGTGCATTTACATAGGTATGGTGTACACTAGCTTGTCCTAGTACATACAGTACATACGTATTTTTATCCTCATGCACACACATACGTACGTATGTACATACATGTGTACATAGTATGTCTTTGACACAAAATGGTGTATCTGAACGAACCCCCATATACGTACGTACGTATCTCATTCTGCACTGCAGCCTCTCTTTTAGTTCTGATGTGGACACAACATTAACTCCTTCTCCATCAAAGTATGTGCATAACCAACTAAATCAAGTTGTGTGTTTGCAAGTGCATAATATGTACACTTGTACAGTATGCAGTGCACATGTTATGATGTACGTACGTACAGTATTGCACTTACCTGCTGTGGACAAGTACATTTCTTTACAATGGGCATATGTACATGTGCAGTATATGGTAAGGCTACACTGGGACTACATAAAGTATCCATTTTCTGTGTTCCTTTGTCAAGGTGACATAAATGTGATGTATCCTGATTAGCCATGTGCTGACCTTTTGGTAACTAATTGATTAATCAATTGTCACATCTGGGGATCTCAGGGATACGTACATAGGATATGCATCTCTGTCAGTCTGTGTACCCTGGTTGGTACAATCTCCTGGTTGATACACACACCTCACTCAGTCCCTAGCTCAGGTGCGCTACATAATATGTCAACCAATACTGGTAGCAAGTACAGTACAACTTGCTTAGTAAGTACCCTGGTTAGTACAATCTCCAGGTTGATACACACACCTCACTCAGTCCCTAGCTCATGTATGTACTCCACTGTAAATACTGAATACTGTACATGTACAAAAATTATAGCAGGATGTACATAATAGCGTCTGAGCATATGTTTGTGGATATGACTATGTAATACAAATTCTCTTATCTATGCACTGATATATGAAGAGTGAGAAAATGCTGAAATATTGTAAAAATCATATTATGTAACAATTTGCAAATATACATAACATGACTATTTGAACATACATACGTATATTATGTTCCTTTTTTCAATAGACCATTGAAAACATTAGTTCATTAAGTACTGTTACACATGTGCATCAGATCCTTGTTATTTCCTCCTGTAGCTGCAGTACGCGTAGTTGGAGCAGTTTACAGGAAGTCCAGGATCAGGCCAGCCAGTCTGGTACACCATTCGGAGTAGTGAACCGTACAGGAACGCAACACCAAGCCAATGTCACGGGAATGCCTTCACTGAGGAGCCATATGTTGCCTGCGTCCACACAGATATCCCTGGTGTCAGCTTCTCCCAATTGGAACCACCCACCGTTGAGTGAGCACCAAAGTGGATCAGCTCCACACCCCAGCACAAATATCTCCTCAGGATTGTATCTCAGACCGGATCATGCTAGAGGTGTTCTCCTCGGCTCACTCCTTCATCACACTGCGAACACTCCTCTTGTCTCAAACATTTATCTCACGTCCATTTCACAGAATGCCACTATTATCAGACCAACAGTTTCCCCCTCCACCAGTACTGCCCCATTGTATCCCTCAGCCAGTACCGTACCATCGTATCCCTCCACCAGTACTGTCCCATTGTATCCCTCCACCAGTACCGTACCATCGCATCCCTCTACCAGTACTGTCCCATTGTATCCCTCAGCCAGTACCGTACCATCGTATCCCTCAACCAGTACTGTCCCACTACACCCCTCCAACATCAGTGGTAACAATTCCATCCTTCAGTGGAGTCCACACTCCTCTCTTCTGTCTGCAGCTCATTCTTACCCAACTCAACTCCCACCGTCTGTCATTCCTCTGAGTCACAGTGACAAGCCAACAGCTCCTCCTAGCAACCATCAACCTACATCTTTCCCGTGGACACAGGACACCATATTTCCAGTACAGTCTCCTCTGAGTGTGGGCCATATCACTACAGGATTGTCTCATGCCAGGATCAATGTATCAGATACAGGCAATGAAGCAACCAATACCAGTGGATCTACGCTAGACGATGTTCAATCTCCCCTTGTGGCATCCTCTATGGAACAGTGGGACACAACAGCTAACTCCTTCAGTCCTGGTGTAGTGCAGTTTGCGCCAGAAGAACAAGACTCCTCCACCACATCCCACCCCACACCCCCTACACCTCCCACTCACTCTCTACACGCTACCTTTCAGCCTCCACACTCAATACCCAGTGCACCTCACAACCTCATACCATCTCCATCAGCACAGACACTTATCAATACGTCCACATCTAAGTCTGACATCAATCCACCTCAATCACAGGAGCACACCGCTGTTTCCCAGCATGGCTACCCCTATGCTGTGCTAATGTCAGACTCCCTGTCCCTCACTTCCAGTACCGATGCCTCCAGTACTCCGATCAGTGACCTCCATATTGGGAACATCAGTGATGCTGTCTACCCTGAACAAAACCAGTTACAATCACTATCAGACCAGTCCACCTTGTCCACTCTCTCGTCCTTCACTCCTCAGTCCATGATACAGTCCTTGCTGGGTGGGCAGTACCACGGCAGTGTGCAGACTCATTCAGATCTAGTGCCAAACCACATGGCTTGCACTGACGACTTATTAGCATCCACCTTGTCAAGCGATACTGGTTTGCAGGAGAGTACTCTCACTGAGGAAGAAACGCATTGTACACCTCACCAAACCTCAATGAAGGAAGAATCCAGTGTGCCATTGTCTGTGGACTCTGGATCAGGGACACTGCTGGACGAGGGGCTGAACAAGATGTCCTCCAGAAGAGAGGGTATTGAGGTCGAGAGCCCTATTAAGATACAGGAGGGGGGAAGTGGGACTGAAGTGGACTCCCATCATTTGAGCTTCCAAAGGGGATCAGACATCCGTGAAGGAGAGCCTAAGAGAGCTATGAGTTTGCAGGAGGCTTTCTTGTCAAGAAAGAAGGCATTCATCCAACATTCTGAGGACAGAAAGCATGAAGCTAGACTGAAAGCTGCACTGGCCGGTGGTGTACTTCCTAGAACAAAACAGTCCGCTATTATCCAATCCAGAATATCTCATCAAACCAGCGCACCAGCCACTAGTGTTTCTGGTAGTGGTAGGAAGATATCAAGAAAAGGAGTAGAACCAGTAGCCTCCCCTCACTCAGCAAGGTCCAAGAGGTCAGTGACCTTTTCCAGTCCTGTCACCATGCTCCAAGACACTGGATTATTCAGTCCTCCAGACATTCACAATCACAAAGGTGTGTGCATATGTACGCACGTATTGTACATGTACATTTGTATGTACATATGGTATCTATTGTTGCTGTTAAAATATAGTCTAGAAATTGCCTCCTCAGTAAAGATATCCTTGTATGTACTCCATACATACACATACTGCTGGTTCCTATGTATCCTAGTATAATACAGCATGTATTTACGTATTAACTAGGCATGTGTGATAGCTGGAAAAATGTTATCATGATAGCCAGTGGTAGGGATGGTTTAGCTATCCAGACTAGGCTTACATGTACTACTCAATATAGGTATGTACTTATTGGGATGGTATGTGTGTGTGTTGGTAGTGTTTGTCACCTGTGACTTATTTCTGTGATGTTGTTGTATGCAGGGCAGGTACAAAGTTGTGGTGGAGTGGTCCCCAAGGAATCCACTCATGTTAAAACTCAGCGAAGGAAGATGAGTAAACAGGAAATGATCACTGTGAACAAGAAGTAAACACAAATGTTTATGGATGAGTACTGAGTAGTGAATTGTGAAAGCTGCCAGACATGTTTTGTTTCTAATAAAATTTTGTTTTTGGACTACAGTTGACATGTCTATGACAATATGTTAGACACGTTTCGTTGTTAGTAGAAAGAAAAATATGTCATATGCGTATAGACATGCTTCAACTGTAGTACGAAAACGAACCTTTCACTTACATATTATGTATGGACGAATGTGTACATTAGTAGCTAACGTCCTGCATTTATCCTTTGCTTTACAGTATGTTCACATATGCTATACTGATACAGTACATACGTACGTACATGTCTTTGCATATGTACACATGTACATAACTACATATCTGGGTGTAGTACTTATATCATTTAGTGGGAAAATGTGAAAGAATAGTTTGCAATTTGGTTCAGAAACAACCATATTGCAAATTTATGAGTTCTATGCCATGTGTATGTATGTTAATACGTATGAAGTTACAAAAGATGTTTTACTGTATAAATTGAATCAAATTTCAAAATGCAAATTCCCGCTATAATAATACCTGTAATGTTATGGTATTTTGATGCTGCATATGTACATTTGTACAAGCATGTTATAAGGATACACATAATATTATTTATATAGCTATGTAAATATGTATGTGTGTGTATGTACGTACGTACGTATGTACATACATAGATACTAGTATACACGTAGGTGATTATTCCCTTGTACTTATCCTCCAGGTTGTACAACCAGCTGGCTGAAGTACGCAGGAAGAGGGAAGAAGAGGAGAGACATAAAACCTACCAAGCTAACAGAGAGAAAGCCAAGGATTATCAAAAGGTACTAATATTACACAATGGCAGATTCTCACCACAAGTATATCTGTTGATTTCAATGATTCCCACATCACCATAATGGAAAATGTCTTGCAGTTGTGTGTGTGTGTGTGTGTGTGTGTGTGTGTGTGTGTGTGTGTGTGTGTGTGTGCGTGTGTGTGTGTGCGTGTGTGTGCGTGTGTGTGTGCGTGTGTGCATGCGTGCATGCGCGCGTGTGTGTGTTAGTATATTCTGTTCCTTCAGAAACTGCAGGAGAAGCTGAAACTCAAAAAGAAGCAGAAACCTGTCCCTACATCTGGAGGACAGATCACCAACAAACCATTACACCAGAAGCCATTCAAGTAGTTCACTGAAACATTCTCAATCCTCAACTCTCCATTCTCTCATGTGCTTGTTAATTATAATAATTATGTTTGTATTGTTAGACAAAGTCTATGCACCATTGGATGTTGCTAAGGTGCACTGCATGTATTTGTGCGTACTCCAGAACTAGCTACAGGCATGACTGACCCACAGGATACACCCCACATTTTATGGGGTTGCTCTTTGGTTCAAGATACCTCTCAAGGTCATGTGCATATACAACTAGTATAGTGTTCTTCAGATGACCTCTTGCATCCTTATTTGTAACCTCAATCAGCTTAACTCTCTAGTTCAATTTTAATCAGACTGCATAATATTATAATATTATGTAATTTCAGAGTGGTCTAGTTAAACATAATATTATTATTATACAGGTTATGTATTAGGATACACACAACTGTATAATATTATTATTATTATTATTATTAAGTTTATATTAATTTTAATTAATTTTATAAAAGACTATGACTGTACCTTGACGTCGACTGCCTTACACAGAGCAAGAGGAGACTTTGGTGCATGGTCTATTACACTTATACAGTTAGTGTACACCTACTAGATGGCCGGACAAACGTGGTAACATTCCGGCTTCAAAGTAACTTCAAAAAGACAGTCTCTATTGGTCAGGGACACCCACTGTTATTGCGGTATTCACAATTTGAGTCCCATTACTGACTTGCACGATTAGATACAATGACCTTTGTGATACTACTGCCAGCCTCCTATAAGAAGTTTGTCCCAATGTCTCCATTGAGCCTATAACTTGCAAGACTTCGAACTCCGAATATGGTGCCCGCCTGGATGTACATGCAGGGGTTCTGGGGGATAGGCATCCAATAGCATTAGTATTTTCAAACAAAGGTTTTAATATCTCTTTGCACATTAATTCCAATGCCAAATCCTCAATCGAGGCCAACTACAAGAAACATGAGGAAAGGCACTAGTACTATAATAATATTATTATGATCTACGAGGCTCCTTCAGGAACGTACTGCATGGAGGAATGGGCAAGCCCGTGGACACTATAGCTACATATAAGAGGATATTGCTTCATTGCTCGCTGAAAGAAGATCCCAGCCCTATATACTCACAGAACTTGAACTGGCAGCACTGCTTGCTGTCCTTCAGCCTTGTGTGTTCAGCTTGTGTATATATACCTGCCTTAGATCTAGCGGATCACAATCCCTTTACCACTATCAGTCATCTCATGTCGATGGATCGATCCATGCATCGAGCTCACATCTTGCATGCCACAGGAAAATACCTCACATTATGAATATTGTTCCACACGAATGATGTTTACCAATAATACTAATGATAATACACATCAATGTGTTCAAATTTCCTGCGAACATTAATAATACTGTAAAAATAATTATGAAAATAATAGTACTGAAAGTGATAAAATGTACATAGTATTATACTTTACTTAGTATTCTGTTTGTGAAATCCTGGCATAGTAAGTATAATTTATTACTAGTATTATTAACGATTCAAATCCCACCATTGCTGATTGCAAGGTCCATTGGATACATTTTGAATTGATGAATATGCAATAAAACTGATTCTGTCATGATACTATTTCGAATTGATCAGGCTGTCTCATGAATTCTGCATATGATGGTAATTCAAGTTCACATGGCGGAGTCCAAGGTGGAGGAAGGTCATTGAGAGGGATTTCCACAGGTGTCTGCTCCGAGGTTCTGTTTCCCCTCTGAAAAGAACTCGAACCAGTAGCACTCTGAGATTACGTATGTATAAAGAATTTAGATAGGTATACATACATGCATCTTAGAAACATGTGGAGAAGTACCAACCTCGGGCTGGGATGTTTTCCTCCTCTTGAAATAGCACCAGCAACACACACAAACACAGACTACACATGTGCATAGTATTGCTACTAGGCTTCCTATTAATGCACCAATGTGGACTGTTGACTGAGAATCCAACACTATAAGTGAAAACAGAGCATTGCCATGGAGTGAATACATCAAGTACAAAGCGGATGTAGGACATGTCAGCATTGAACACGGAAACCAAAAACTTGTAGTTTTAAAGTCATGTAATTTAAACAATTGAATCACGCTTCTTCCAAAACCGCGACAATGGTATATATGTACTTGCAATATTTGTGATCGCTGTTACGTTATGTTAATATATTTTAGAGTGAAATAATCACTATTATTGTGCAATTCCTGCATGTACATAGTGTGTGTGTGTGTGTGTGTGTGTGTGTGTGTGTGTGTGTGTGTGTGTGTGTGTGTGTGTGTGTGTACATGTATATGTGAAATTACTAGTAATAAGTGGAGAGAACACGTTTGAAGTAGTGAATCAGTAAAAGGTCCAAAAAATAAGTGTCATATTTTGTAATTCCACCCAATTGCACACCACCACCTGAGTAATTGATCACATGTACATGACTGTCAACTGTATATGTATTCTGTATATTCATTTACTAGGAATTTAATGACAGGGAAGTACATATTCACCTGGAGATAAACACTAACCGTTTGAACAAGTTGGGGCATTTCCTGACCATATGCCACTAATACACATTCTACTGCTGTTACCAACAAGATGGTATCCACTGTCACAGGAGTAGGAGATATGATAGCCTTTTCCAATACATCCACTGGTGGATCCGTTACTGGGTGGTTGTGGGCATGGACACACATCTGAAGAATGTTCATATCATGAGTACAGTCAGCAATTACAAAAGACTGTATTGTATGAATGTTTCAGGCACTACATTCGTGCGTGGGGGTGGGACTAATCTGATCAGTAACACGAAAATAACATCAAAGGTATCATCAAAGCATAATAAAAACATTTGAAAAGAAAAAGGATGTAGGGATGACAAGCCGAAAATGTGAAGCAACAAGGTAGGGGCGAGTGGAATAAGAACACATTCAGAGTGAGCAGCACATCTGAATGAGAGGACTGTCTGAATATAACAACCCTATATCAATAGCTGTGGACAATGTGTATTGCACGAGCATTTACTACTGTTGATATAGGGATTGTTATACTCTGACAGTTTTCTCATTTGGTCCTTTATTTTTTGGACCTTTTGCTGATTCACTACTTCAAACGTGTTCTCTCCACTTATTACTAGTAATTTCACATATAAAATTAGCCGAGAACGACTTCTAAATGCCCACTTGGGCTTTATACCTGTCTATACTATATGTATATTTCACAAAACATTAATGTATGGGTGACATAGGGGTGCCATTTTTTTCCATGTCATTCCTACATAATAGAGTGCTATCGTACTCTATGATACTTTACATTGCAAGTAACTGAACTTGGCCTTGCCCTCAATAGTTACATATATACATGCACATCATGATCTGACCATATCTTGACCACACCCATGCAGCAGAATGAGGAATTTGGTTGCAAAGGTGCTGGTCAATACACTTCAGCCCTGACATTGTTGGAATAATTATTATACCATAATGAAATCCCTACTGATAACAGTGTCTCCCTTGATTGGTTATGTAAATGATTTCATAATTGCAAATCACACACAGTCAGACACCCATACCTTCACACACTACTCCAGCATCATCATAGTGATCACAGTTATGTATACCCCAACCTTCGTGAGAGCAGTCAAACAGACTATTCTCCCTCCCTGAACATTGAACATTATCCAACCAGATCCTTCCAGTTCCTCGTCCAAAATGCCTCCGTGATGAGATGGCTATTCGGTACCCCAGCATCCTACACACTACATTGCCATCTGTGTTGCTCCAATCATCATTGCAAACAGTTCCCCAAATGCCATTGTAGTATACTTCAACACGTCCTTCATTTGGAGAATTACCTCCAACAAGACGGACAACTGGATACAAAGATTAAAAATGATATTCAAAGGAAAAATGATAAGTAAGAATAGTCACAGTGACTAAATCAAAAGAATAGATACAATCCCCATTCCCCTCTCTGATTGTAGTTGCATAGCATATACTAATGCAGATTACAGATTTTGTATACAGAGGCATGAAAGGAGAAAATTGCGGGTTCTATGGTATTTTCTTGTTAACGTGCAGCTTAGTATGAGCTGTGACCATAGAAACCAGGGAAGAATTGTAGATCTGTAGCATGAATCGAGCATTGTGAGTGTTTTTAAGCAGATAGATCAAAAGTAGACTCAGACACACATTGTGCTAGGAATTAGCATATCCTTGTTCTAATCAGCATATCAACTATGGTATGGATCACAGAAAGGTATAGTGCATTTATCGGTTAAAAGTTAACTTTCTTCTGTTAATTTTCACGGATATTAACTTTATTAACCATTAACCGTAAACAGATAATGACTAACCATTAGCTTTTTATGTGCAGTGTCAACATACACATAGTTGTATATTGAGTAACTGATCAATTTCCAGTCTGAGATAAATCCATTATGGACTTAGTACTGTTTTGTAGCTCTTTTTCCTCTTAGCACCGTCCATGAATTTGGCTTAAAAGAAGTATTTCATTGCTTTGTAGCACACATTATTATTAGTGTTCAAAATCAATTAATTCCTGGACAATTTGATCAATTCCCTAACAAGAACTAAAACATGGTTCAGAAGTTGTGTAACGTTGGGAAAGTTTCACAAGTAATAACAACTCTACATGTCTACTTATAAAAGAATTAATAGTAAAGTTAATAAGCATCACTTTAAGGAAAGAACAAGTTATCCGAACCCCTGTGACAGATTGAATTTTCACTGATGTTTTCTATTTTTAGAATTTATATGGGCTGAATGGTGTAACTGAACAGTCCATGTTAATTTCAACTGGCAATATAAATTCATCCAAAATTCGGCTACAAAACTCATACTACAACTACATTAATGTTTTCTACTTCTGACATACCTTTGATTGGTGTATATTTTGAAGGTTATAATTGTTCTTAGAGTGAGTTAAGGAGGAATTTTCGGTGTCCGATAATAGATGACACCACAAGGGGGGAATTGTTGAAGTCTGTCACAGCCAATCAGTAACAGATGATTCTGATTCTTTGTGAATACTTCAAGCACATGCATGTGGCTGTAGTATCAGTAAGAGGTTTGGATAGATCGGAATGTAATGTGAGGAATGCCAACCTGTGTCCATTACAACATGGAGATTGTCCGCATATTGATATTTATCCGACGGTGTTCTCAAGTGCATTTCTCGTTATAAGTACCAAAGTAATGTAAACCTTTCAAAGCTCATCTTTTTTGTATTACTGAGGGCGTTTAAATGATATACAATACTTGTCTGTTCGTTCAGAGAGTTGGACAAACAAGTGTTCGATAATACATGGTGTCCGTTAATTGATTACCTACTATAACTGTTGGCGAATTTATACTAACTTTTAACTGAAAACCATTAAGCGTTAAAAGTTAATTTTAGTATACCTTTCTTGGATCCGTACCACACTTCAATTTTGTTAGGTAAGCTATGGCACTGTTCTTCAGAGATGATTACGCCAACTGTTAGATTTGAATCACCAACAAAGAAAGGCTACTAAGTATATTATAGTCTGTGTGACTCTGGTGCAATCAAGGTGTCAAGAATAAAATACTACAGTATACATACCAGGGCCGGAGCAAGCTCTGCGTTAGTGGTACGGCCATGAGCGTAGCATATATAGCGAATCGTATTGGCATGTACATGACACGAAATTGGATGCATCATTATAATATTATGATCCAGTGTTTCCCCCAGGCCATTTTAGCAGGGCGCCCCACCCTGCTAAAATTTCTGACCGCCCTTCTATTTTTATAACAATAATAATATTATACTAAACTGTAAGATAATGGTGAAACCTATTTTGGGATAATAAGTTATTCAGTATAATATTATATCTAAAACCGTGGGACATGTGTGTAAGAATGGATGGGCCTATCTGCATTAATTTTACTGTTCCACGTGGTAATGGCGTCTTTCTTAGGTTCAGAAGAACCTTCGCTGGAGTTATTACGTTCGACGAAGCTTCAGCGTACGAATTCCAGCCCAATTTCTTAGTCTCGGCGTTCAAAATCGGCGTATTAGAAGTTACGCAATAGACATCATGGCGACTTTGAGCATAGTATCAGATTTTGAAGCTTAGTTTGAGGGAAATTGTGAACGAAATTCTCTGTAAGGGGGCCAATGTTACATTTACCACTGTTAGAATAGTTAAGGTTATCATATCTTTGGTTGATGCCATGAACTTCATTATTAGTGACATTTTAATTTTTTAAGGCCATGGCCAAAAAGTGGTACGGCCATGGCCGTAGTAGCCGTACCAATTGCGCCGGCCCTGCATACATGAAATTCTATTATGATGACAGGTGAACTAGGATTATGTGCCTTGCATTTCAGCTTGGCAATATTGTAGAAGCGAAGTAGCTGGAAGAGGTCCATTACAGCATGTGTGCACAGGTGACCCCATGTATAGTGGCCTTGTATTGGTTGCTGTACATGAACAAGTACCTAGCACCCACTCAGGACCACAAACACAGATATATGAGAGAAATTGATCATTGCTAGAAGGTAATACAACATACCAATGTAACTACATACCCGTCCAACTGGTATGTAGTTACATTGGTATGCATTCTACACACGAACCATCTACCATCACAAACAGGTCATATTACAATCAAACACACACTTGATAAACAGAGATTTGTGGCACAATCAATGACACTAATTAATTGCTCTGAATATAATAAAAATTTGGTCAGTGTTTGCATAAACGTTTATAGGGATTTAGGGAAAGTGAAACATTATTCTAATTCTATATATAATATCTGGATTTGCTAAATTAAATGGTAATAACTGTTAATATATACAAGAATAAAACTCTTTAAATTTTAATAATTTTATTGTTATTGTCTTATAGGTTTATCAAAATATTACTGATACGGTAAGAATCACATTTAGCACAATAGTAATTATTGAAACCCACTTTTCTGACAAATTGGAGCACTTCCTGACCAAACAACATCAGAAGTACACACTCTCGTGCTGTCACCAACAAGACCATATCCTCTGTCACAATCATAGGAGACACGAGTACCATTTCCTGTGCATCCACTGGTGGAGCCATTACTGGGTGGTTGTGGACATGGACACACAGCTGCAGAACATTAGATACTGTAATAAAGTCTAAAAACATACATCCAATTCAAATACATATTATAATATGTCATATGTACATTCATTAGTGCAGAAATTTGGCATGCATGGTCATATTTTGGAAATTTTACCAAATTGTACACCACCACCCAAACTATTTATCAAGTATGCATGTTTCTCAAATGTGTATGCATTCTGTTTATTTATTTATAAGGAATTAATATGAATTATTAATAGTGAAAGACATTATTCAGCTGGAGATAAATACTAACCATTTGAACAAGTTGGGGGATTTCCTGACCATATGCCACTAATACACAATCTACTGCTGTTACCAACAAGATGGTATCCACTGTCACAGGAGTAGGAGATATGATAGCCTTTTCCAATACATCCACTGGTGGATCCGTTACTGGGTGGTTGTGGGCATGGACACAAATCTGTAGAATGTTCACATCATGAGTACAGTCAGCAATTACAAAAGACTGTACTGTATATGTATATATGCCACAGGCACTACATTTGCGTGTGGGGGTAGGACTAATCTGATATAGGCCATGGTATTGAGTCATATAATGGCAATCATGCAGGAAATAACAAAATAAGATAAAGTGCTGACCCTCAGCTGATGAACAATACACCAGTCTATCCACAGTGAGGTTACATCGCAAGTCATTGGAATAATATCTGTCTATAGTGAAAATTTTTATGGTGCATATAATCCTCCAGCTTTATCAAGTTACATGGAATAATAATAATATTATATGTTCGCGTGTTGATTTTACTAATTTCTTTGTTTTCTATTGGCACTGAAGGCATTAAAACAGATAAATTATGTTTCATTCCAATTTCCTGGAACACCATGCAAGGTTTAGTTATGTCCCTTCCAAACGAGATGTGTCACATTTTCAATTTATTACAAAGGTGTCGGAAGGGACATTCGGTACACGCCACAGACAATGTACAGTCTTCTGCAAATTTCTGTAATTGATCACTTCAGCAATCTTCGGATATCTGTGCAACATTCTGTGAACATTGCCACGGTTTTTGAAAAATTGTTATTGACTACTGCATTTCTATGTACATAGGTATGACCAGACATTCACATTGTATCTGTACATTACAGTACAGTCCATAAAAAAGGTAACGGCAATTTCAATTGCTGGTTTTCGGATAATGGATAAATTTCAACCTTTATCAGTAAACCGTTAAACGTAAACTGTTAACCCATTATGTAAGCGCATTTCCATGCAACATAACGTGTACATAACATGTGATTAACTAACAGATTTACGAGTTTTATCAAGGTAATGATACGTAGTTGTACTTACTAACGGACGTAGCCACGCTCTCACCCAAGCAAGTTCTTATCACTGTTTTATCATGGGCAAAGTACTTGTTAGATATTCGAACAATGGTATGATGGCAAGGAATTTTTGTATGTTAGTGCAGAGAGAACGCTACCAGTCCCTTGAGGATTGGAGAGTTGGTTACAATAATTACAACAATTCTTTCCAATTTGCTGAAATCACACTTCGATTAAAAGCACTTTTGCTATGCTGTGACATATATACGTGTTCGTACATAGGGATATGATTTTCGGTTAACGGATGGCAGACTTACCATCCTTCAGGCCACAGACTGCAGGATCTGAAGCATACCAGCCAATACATTCAAGGGTTTTGGGGTTCATCAAATGGAGGAGAAGCCCTGCAGAATGCTCAGATTTGAACCCAATCGAAAAGGTTTGGGAGTCTATGAAGTACTCTTTATTAAAGAATATGTTTGAGCCCAAAATCATTATAAGTGTAATGTATTGGTATTGGCACGTGTTTTATGAATTTCCTTTGATCCACCTGCCATGACACAAGCTATGGTTAATCCCTCGACTAATACTTTGATACATACGTAACAACCATTCGAACACGTATTAACATGTACCACAAGGCAAACTTTGCCTTGCCCAAAGTAGTCACATATATACATGCACATCTGACCATATCTTGACCACACCCATGCAACAGAATGCCGGAGGAATTTGGTTGCAAAGGTGCTGGTCAATACACTTCAGCCCTGATAAAGTTGGAATAATTATTATGTGGTAATGACATCACCACTAATAACAGTGTCACCCTTGATTGGTTAAGAAAATGCTTTCCTAATGATTGCAAATCACACACTGTCAGATACCCATACCTTCACACACTACTCCAGCATCATAATAGTGATCACAGTTATGTCTACCCCAGCCTCCGTGAGAGCAGTCAAATAGACTATTCTCCCTCCCTGAACAGTGAACATAATCCAACCAGATCCTTCCAGTTCCTCGTCCAAAGTGCCTCCACAACGAGATAGCTATTCGGTACCCCAGCATCCTACACACCACATTGCCATCTGTGTTGCTCCAATAATCATTACAAACAGTTCCCCAAGTTCCATTGTAGTATACTTCAACATGTCCTTCATTGGGAGTACTCCCTCCAACAAGACGAACACCTGGATACAAAGATTAAAAATGATATTAATAGGAAAAATGATGAGTAAGAATAGTCACTCAATCAATAGTATAAGAAGTGATGCGATCCTCGTGCATAATAGGATGAATCCCTCTCTGATTGTAGTTGGTATTAACACAAATAATTCCACCATAATATATTTAGTGGTGTCCATGTCTTAACCATTATATCATCTGTTGCTAACGCTTTATACTGTTGCTAGCGCTTTATGCATTATAAAATTGCTGTATAATAGTACTGTTTCTATGGTAACGGATGCTATATATATATATATATTATTCAATTTTTAAGGGTATAGTTACTGGTTCTATGGCATTTTCTTTTCAACATGCAGCACAGTATATGAGTTGTAACCATAGCAACCAGGGAAGAACTACAAATGATGAGTAGCACAAATCAAGAATTGTGAGTGTTTTCAATCAGATAGACCAAACGTAGACTCAGGCATTTCAAGCTCACACGTTGCACTAGGAATATGCATATCCTTGCACTGATCAGTGTATCATGTACTCCAATTTTGTTGTGTGTGCTATGGTGCTGTTCTTCAGAGACAATTGTGCCAACTGTTGGACTAGCATCACCAACAAAAATGGCTACTGAGAAAATTATTGTCAGTGTATTGTTGGTTCCATGTTTATACCAGCCATGTGCTGATGAGGTTTCTATTAATAATAATGATGATGCTGATAATGAAATTAGTATCACGTCAGTGGCTGCTTTTTACATTACCCAACTTGATAAACAGAGAAATGTGGACCTTTAAAATGCATCACTAATGTTAATTTTATAGCTGAGTCTAAGAAATAATAGGGCAGTATTTGTATGAAATTTATAGGGATTTTAAGGAAAGGGAATCATTATTCTAATTATATATATAAATAACATCCGGATTGGCTAATGTTTATAACTGTTAACATAGCAGAATATAATATCGTATAGCGGGAAATATTCACGGGACAAAATTTTCGCGGATTTCGCGGTTTGCCTAACATCTGCGAAAATTTTATCTGCGAATTAAGGCGTTCTTGCTGTTCTGTTGCGTGCCTCTGGCCAGCATCCGCGAAAATTTTATCCACGAATTTTCATTTTTGGAGCCATCCGCGAAAATTTTGTCCCGCGAAAATTTCCTGCTACACGGTAATTTTATTGTTATTGCCTTAGGTTTCATCATATTATTGATAAGGTAAAACGAATCGAAACCCACCTATCGGACAAGTTGGGGCACTTCCTGACCAAACAACATCAGAAGTACACCATCTCGTGCTGTCACCAACAAGACCATATCCTCTGTCACAATCATAGGAGACACGAGTACCATTTCCTGTGCATCCACTGGTGTATCCATTGCTGGGTGGTTGTGGACATGGACACACAGCTGCAGAATATAAGATATTAGATACTGTCTATTATGAAATAAACTGTAAAGAATATCAAAACCTGGATACAACTATTATTATACATACTATACGTATGTACATAATATAAATAATGACATTCATCAGTGCAGTGAATAAATTTTACATGCAGTGTCATCACCAAATTGTACACCACTACTTGGATTACTTATCACATTTGCATAGTTGTTAAGTGTGCATGTATTCTGTCTATTTATTTACTAGGAATAATTTTCAATTATTGACTGAAAATTATATATTTTCTGTTGAAGAGAAACACTAACCATTTGAACAAGTTGGGGCATTTCCTGACCATATGCCACTAATACACAATCTACTGCTGTTACCAACAAGATGGTATCCACTGTCACAGGAGTAGGAGATATGATAGCCTTTTCCAATACATCCACTGGTGGATCCGTTACTGGGTGGTTGTGGGCATGGACATGAATCTGTAGAATGTTCATATCATGAGTACAGTCAACAATTACAAAAGACTGTACTGTATATATGCCACTGGGACTACATTCATGTGTTGGGGTAGGACTAATCTGATCAGGTACATGGAAATAACACCAAAGATGTAATCCATGAAAAATGTACACTTTCTATAAGTGTTTCCATGGAGACATATAATACAGACCTAGAATATTACTGTACAATTAATTTCAATGGCAATTATGCAGGAGAAATAGAAAGTAAGATAAATTCCGACCCTCAGCTCACAAACAATACACCAGTCTATCCATAGTGAGGTTACATTACAAGTCATTGGAATAATATCGGCCTATAATGAAAAAAATTATTGTGCATATAAATACAGCCACACTTCCAATTAATTACTGAAGGTGACGAAAGGGACATAACTAGCTTGTGTCATGTGATGGCAATTTTGGTATTGCTCCATTGTTCATTGTTGTGGATGTTGCTGGAGACAGGATATTGGTCTGATCAATTAATGGAAAGGGGGATGTATCCTTAAGAACTTGATTGTGAGTGTGATGTATTAGTAACTGCAAGTGTGCTGTAGAGGATTTAAGAACCACTTTATCCTTTGATCTACCTACATGCCTACAATGACACAAGCTATGTTCAATCCTCCCAATTAATGTATTGACCTCACATACATAACAGCCATTCAAACAAGTTACATTTTTAAAGATGTATTACATGGCAAGTATCTGAACTTTGCCTTGCCCTAAGTAGTCACATATATCATGTACATCTGACCATATCTTGACCACACCCATGCAGCAGAATAAAGGATTTGGTTGCAAAGTTGCCGGTCAATATACTTCAATCCTGACACAGTTGGAATAATTATTAATTATTATTATTATATGAAATCCCTACTGATAACAGTGTCTCCTTTGATTCATAATTGCAAATCACACACTGTCAGACAACCATACCTTTACACACTACTCCAGCATCATCATAGTGATCACAGTTATGTCTACCCCAACCTCCGTGAGAGCAGTTAAACAGACTATCTTCCCTCCCTGAACAGTAAACATCATCCAACCAGATCCTTCCAGTTCCTCGTCCAAAATGCCTCCATGATGAGATAGCTATTCGGTACCCCAGCATCCTACATACTACATTACCATCTCTGTTGCTCCAATAATCATCACAAACAGTTCCCCAAGTTCCATTGTAGTATACTTCAACACGTCCTTCATTGGGAGTACTCCCTCCAACAAGACGGACACCTGGATACACAGATTAACAATGACACTTGAAGTTAAAATGATGAGTCACTAAATCAATGGATCATCTACCATCACAAACAATTCATGTCACAATCAAAATAAGATCATGTCAGTGGGTACTTTTAAATTGACCAACTTGATGAACAGAGAAATGCGGCACCATCAAAAACATCACTAATATATTTAGCTTAATTTATAAGTATAATAAGAAAATAGGCAATTATTACCTGATGACATCATACATCAAAGAAGCTGCCATGTAGTGAACTTGGTTACTACCTCGGCAGAGATGGGTTTAGGGGAGTAACCACCTAAATACCCTGTGTTATGAAAACAACTATTAGAAGCAAATTTGCAAATAATATTAGTAACTAGTGTTGGGCGGTATACCAGTATATAGTTGAATTGCAGTATTGAGTTCATATTGTTCCGGTATATATTGTATGTTCATTCATACTAGAAACTGGATACCAATTATACCGTGACAAAATTGTATAGTATATGGTATTTCCATTACTATTTGTGCAGCTGTACAAGAGGGCTGGTGTAAGTAGTGTAGATTATCTACACGTGTAGATTGCTTCTGTGACAATGATAAAGCTGAACAAAGAATTGACAAAAGCGTATTATTTATCTTTCAAACAGTGAATGGACAGAAAGCGTGTATCACTGTTGTGGACCTATGTATTTATGTTTCATACCGAAGTGATTTGAAGAGTTTTTACAGTTATTGGATAGTTATGGCAAAACTAGCAAGCAAGAGCGGTACGAAAAGCGTTGTATGGGGATATTTCGGTCTCAAACTGGGAACAGATAAAAAAACCATTAATGATGGCAGTGCTGCACCTGAAGTTATTGAAAAGAAGTACAAGCAAAGCACAGGAGCAAACTTGTTGGGCCAAGCACACTTCCAAACGAACCACCCCTCAGTCATTAGTATAGTATTGTATATGAATTTACATAATAATAGTATAGAATAGAATTATTGGAATAGTAGGTAATATATGTAGTAACTGTTATACCGCAATATTTTTCAGAAATACCGTGGTTCTATATTTGTCAATACCACCCAACACTAATAGTAACACAAGATGAAACTGAGTTGAAAATAGAATGTATATAAAAGTTCAACTCCAGAAAATCATCTATGTTGATATTGGAAAAGTTTTCCTTGTAGATGGGTGGTGGTGTTGGGATGGTAATTGGAGTGCTCAACTGGATGGTGCAATTGAAGAACAAACAGACCTAAAAGTCGAAATCAAAAATGGGTTGCTTTTAGCAACATTTCTTTAATTGAGATAGTTTTGGTGAGTTACAGGCTGTGGAGGCATTCAAATGAAATTTATCGCGAATTTAAGGACAGTGAATCATTATTCTAATTCTACATTATCCAGATTCGCTAATATTAGTAACTCGAATCTCTAATGACTCTCAGCTGATTTCCAGTTAGTGAATAATGTTTTTTCTATCAGGCCACAAAACCACAGTAAATATCAATACAACAAAGGATGAAATGTGCCAAAAATCCAGAATTAGATTCCTGATACATTCATCACACATTGCGCTAGGAATTTGCATAGCCTAGTGCTGATCAGTGTATTGAGTACTCCTATAATACTGCCATTGTGCAATGGTGCTGTTCTTCAGAGGCAATTGTGCCAACTGTTGGACCCAAATCGCCAATGAAGAATGGCTACTACGTAAGTATATATGCATACATGAAAACATTACTGTGACTGGTGAATCAGGGTAACTTACCTTTATGATATCTACCATACCAGTCCAACTGGTATGGGATATATCATAAAACCAGTCTTCTAATAGCTACACTGGCATGCACTCTACACATGGACCATCTACCATCACAAACAAGTCATATCTCACAGTCAGTGGCTGCTTTTTAAATTAACCAACTTGATAAACAGAGAAATGTGGCACTGTCAAATTTATAGGGAGTTCAAGGAAAGTGAATCCATTATTCAAAATTCTAAATACAATATACAGATTTGCTAATGTTTATATTACATTAATTATTAACTTAGGAGAATATAATTCTAATAATTTCTTTGTTATTGTCTTATAGGTTTCATTATATCACTGATATAGTAATAATTAGAGTTAGTCAATTTGCGAAAGAGAGATCACTGAAACCCACCTATCTGACAAGTTGGGGCACTTCCTGACCAAACAACATCAGAAGTACACCATCTCGTGCTGTCACCAACAAGACCATATCCTCTGTCACAATCATAGGAGACACTAGTACCATTTCCTGTGCATCCACTGGTGTATCCATTGCTGGGTGGTTGTGGACATGGACACACAGCTGCAGGATATAAGATATTAGATACTATCTATTGTGAAATAAACTGTAAAGAATATGTACATCTGGATACAACTATATTTAATTTATTTCATATAATTACCGAGCATTAGCGAGGTAATTGTTTCCATTCGTTAGGGGAGTCCGATCGAGGTCGCCCACGTCTTAATTGGTCAAAGGTGTCTCAATGAAATTTAGTGATGAATTTAGTCCAATATGTCAAATTTGTGTCAGGTGCAGCAAACGTCTGCAAGGTCAGTGTGGCGATTGGTGCCATACGTCGAATAGAGGCAACGGTGAGGTATCGGACTGAGGTTGTCATTCAAGCCCAGCCCACTTACTCGCTATGCCACGACGGCTGAAAGTTTTTCCTTTGTCGAGTGCCCCTGGATCTGGATTTCGTCTCGGGACGACATTCGTTGGCTTCGCCTCACAAGAACAATGTCTTTCAATTTTCCCATTGAACAGATTTTCTGATTAATATTCTGTAAAGTCGGTGATTCGTAGTCTACGTTGGGGACATTGAAACGCACAGCCATTGTGACGTCCATGTTGGCAGACATTTAATAGCTATAATTAGTAACATGGCATCACATTGACGATATCGATGACATATCAATATCCAAGCATTTGTGAGGTTCTGAAATTTGTTCACAACTAGTAATTTATATTATACATACTATACGTGAGCATGCAAGCGAAAAGGGACCTTAGCCATTGTTGACACAATGTTCAGAATTTATCAAAACAGCCGAATAAATTTCCAGTTTTTGTTTTATTCAATAAAATTGCTTATCTGGTATTAAAGACTAAGTTCTGAAAGCGTCGTATCAATATGATGGGTTTTTTGAGAACAAAGCATTTTGGTCAAACGTTTAAAGTCACCATTTTATATATCACGGAGTTTTGTGGTTCCAAACTTAATGCGGATTTGCTCTTGAATAATGTTATGAATTTCTATTGGTCAGTATGGTATGACATCCTCAGTATACAGATCCTATGTAAAAACAGAAGTGAGCCTGTTTTCCAATATAATGTTGGACAGGGAAATATATACTCACCTGGAGATAAATACTAACCGTTTGAACAAGTTGGGGCATTTCCTGACCATATGCCACTAATACACAATCTACTGCTGTTACCAACAAGATGGTATCCACTGTCACAGGAGTAGGAGATATGATAGCCTTTTCCAATACATCCACTGGTGGATCCGTTACTGGGTGGTTGTGGGCATGGACACAAATCTGTAGAATGTTCACATCATGAGTACAGTCAGCAATTACAAAAGACTTTACTGTATATATGCCACTGGGACTACATTCATGTGTGGGGGTAGGACTAAAATGCTGACCCTCAGCTGATGAACAATACACCAGTCTATCCACAGCAAGGTTACATTACAAGTCATGGAAATAATATTTGTCTACAGTGAAAATTTTCATAGTGCATATAATTCTCAAACTCTCTCAAGTTATGTGGAATAATAATTATTATACTGTAGGTACGTACGTGTTGATTTTACTGAGTGATTTTCTTTTATCTCTATTGGCATTGAAGGCATCAAAGCAGATATTTTATACATGATATTAAATCGTCTTAATGTTTTTCCTTCCAAGAACACCATACAAGTATTAGTTATGTTCCTTTCAAATGAGATGTGCAGATAATACAGCCACACTTCCAATTAATTACTGAAGGTGATGAAAGGGACATAACTAGCTTGTGTCATGTGATGGCAATTTTGGTATTGCTCCATTGTTCATTGTTGTGGATGTTGCTGGAGACAGGATATTGGTCTGATCAATTAATGGAAAGGGGGATGTATCCTTAAGAACTTGATTGTGAGTGTGATATATTGGTAACTGCAAGTGTGCTGTAGAATTTTATGAACCACTTTTTCCTTTGATCTACCTACATGCCTACAATGACACAAGCTATGTTCAATCCTCCCAACTATTGTATTGACCTCACATACATAACAGCCATTCGAACAAGTTACATTTTTAAAGATGTATTACATGGCAAGTAACTGAATTTGGCCTTGTCCCAAGTAGTCACTTATATACAAGCACATCTGACCATATCTTGACCACACCCATGCAGCAGATCAAATGAGGAATTTGGTTACAAAGATACTGGTCTATATACTTCAGCCCTGACACAGTTGGAATAATTATTATACCATAATTGCAATTCACACACTGTAAGATATCCATACCTTCACACACTACTCCAGCATCATCATAGTGATCACAGTTATGTCTACCCCAACCTATGTGATAGCAGTCAAATAGACTATTCTCCCTCCCTGAACATTGAACATTATCCAACCAGATCCTCCCAGTTCCTTGTCCAAAATGCCTTGACGACGAGATAGCTATTCGGTACCCCAGCATCCTACACACTACATTGCCATCTGTGTTGCTCCAAAAATCATCACAAACAGTTCCCCAAATTCCATTGTAGTATACTTCAACACGTCCTTCATTAGGAGTACTCCCTCCAACAAGACGGACACCTGGATACAAAGAAGAAAAATGACACTTGAAGTTAAAATGATGAGTCACTAAATCAATGGATCATCTACCATCATAAACAATGCATGTTACAATCAAAATAAGATCATGTCAGTGGTTACTTTTTAAAAATTGACCAACTTGATGAACAGAGAAATGTGGCACCATCAAAAACATCACTAATATATTTAGCTTAATTTATAAGTATAATAAGAAAATAGGCCATTATTACCCAATGACATCATACATCAAAGAAGCTGCCACGTAGTGAACTTGGTTACTACCCTGGCAGAGATGGGTTTAGGGGAGTAACCACCTAAGTGCCCTGTGTTATGAAAACAACTATTAGAAGCAAATTTGCGACTAATAATAGTAACACAAGATAAAACAGAGTTGAAAAGAGAATGTACATAAAAGTTCAACTCCAGAAAATCATCTATGCTGATATTGGAAAAGTTTTCTTTGTAGATTGATGGTAGTGTCGGAGTGGTAATTTGTAATAAGTGGTAATAAGTGCTTAACTAAATGGTGCAATTGAAAAACAGACATAAAAAGTCCAGTCAAAATCGAAAACGGGTTACTTTCTGGCAACATTTCCTAGAGTGAGATATTTTTGGTGAGCTACAGGCTGTGGAGGCATGCTTTGTAGGTACCTTTCTGAAGGAAGTGGGCTAGAACGTAGTACTACAAATAGTCTGCACTATTCTGGAGCATTTATTGACAATAAACTAGTTACCACAGTTCTATTCTCCTGAGTATTGTGTTTACTGCTCACACCCTTCAGTCTCTCACAGTAATAATATGGTAATCACTAGGTAGGCATGTAGTAACCAGTAAGTATTCGAATAATATTTTCTGGGATTTTAAGGAAAGTGAATCATTTTCTAATTTTATAAAATCCAGAATCACTAATTTTAGTAAATCTAATCTCTGATGACTCTCAGCTGACTTCCAGTTAGTGGAAAATGTTTCTTATATTCAGGGGTATAGGAAGCAATTTAAAAGTGGGGAGGCCAGGTTCTCAAGGGGCCAGTTGCACTATGTGCTTCCTAAATCTTCATATTAGTCAAAAAATTATGCATGCCAGTCACTCGACTGTGACCATTACAGTATAATTTTCAGACTGCCTCACAAAATTAATAAGAATTAAGATAGCTACACTTTTAAAAACACTAGATGAAAATTGTTTCAGTGACACTCAATTGTGTTTTACAACAGAAGAACTTGGCATAGATCTGGTAGAGGCTGAAATTGCTGTAGATGTGGGCGTGGAAGCCTTTGAACATGCGGTAAAATACTCAAACAATGACGGGGAAGCCATTTTCCTTCGAATTGCGTAACCTTTCTACAACATGGCGGATGCAACTGTGAGAGCTGTGCAGCCTAATTTTGAGTTTTGTTGCCACTTGTATAGAAACGATTTGCCCTATTAGGCCTCATATATGTTGTTGGGTACGGTATTAAAGTTTGACTGTGTGATATTTCATTTTCTGCTTATGATTTTTAAAAATCAGTAATTTTAAAAAATATTGTCTTCTTCAAAAAGTGGGGCGGCTCTAGCCGCCCCAGACGCCCCTGTTCCTACGCCACTGATATTGATCAGGCCTACAAGGCCACAGTAAAAATGAATACAACGAAGGATGAAATGTGTCAAAATTTCAGAATTCGATTCATGAGGCTTAGATATGGTATAATATGGCTAAAAAAGTAGATGCTCTACGAGTATTCTACAGATTACGTGCGGGTGCAATATGGATACAGATACAGGTGATTTGTAAGAATGTAGGATTATTCCTTCCAAAGATAAAGTATAGAGGAACCAGCACCCCTAAAACATCCAGAAAATGAGTTGCACTAAGCACTGTAGATATAAACATATCACGAAGATGGACTTGGAAGTGTTAAGCCAAAAAGGAATAAATAAAAGGAAAATGAGGAAAAAGTGCACCATTGCCTACTGGATAAATTCTAGGTATGTGTTTTACAAGTATTTGGATTTACCATGTGAACCCACTCCTAGAATGAAATAAATGCACCTTCAAAAAGTACAGTAACTGCTAGCGACTACAGTAGATAGGTACTGTACATACATACACTGAACGAAGGTTTAAAACACGCTGATCCCAACTACGGGTGTACAATGTGTATGTTGAAAGAAAAATGTACGGTTGTAAGTATGGGCATTTTTATAGAAATATGGGTATATAGGCATGGGTGTGTTTATAGTAACATACGGTTATTTTCCCAAAAAACATACATTTGGAATATGGATGCACCTACAGTCGTTAGTGCAACATGTAGAACATCTAGGTTTTTGCTTCATCTACCATAAACTGTGATAAGATTCTTTGATTGATCAAATTTCAAAGCCACTGTTAATATCATTGCATATATACAACATTGGGTGGACAGTATTATGTTGTAAAAGCCCTTAGAATATATTGATGAGTATTGATGAATACTCATCTTTCTGAAAGTTTGGAGTATTCCCCGACCAAGTATTAGGAGAAATACATGTCCTTGTTCTCTTACCAACAAAAAACAACAGTATTGAGACCCTCAGTACTGTACTGTAGTGAGATGTGTGTGACAAAAATCATCAAATCAAAATGTAAAATTGTAAAAGACTGTAGCACCATAATATCCTGAACTACATCTACTGTTCCATCCATTGCTGATTGTTAATACCCAGGACAATAGCACACTGTGAAAGCACCACGCATAATTGGAATAATTACCATTACAAGGTTCTTGTGGACAGTTATCTACAAAATGTACATTAAATTTCTTATCAAAAATTTGAAATCCTGTACTGTACTGTAGTGAGATGTGGGTGTAACAAAAAATCTTCAAATCAAAATGTTTCTGCTGTGACTCACTCAGCTGGCAGGTTGGAGCACTATTTGACCAACTGCCATTAGACGTACATGTTTGTTTGTTGTCACCAATAAGACGATATCCACTGTCACAGGAGTAGGAGACTTTAACACCATTACCTGTACATCCACTGGTGGAGCCATTGGTGGGTGCTGGTGGGCATTGACACTTAACTGCAAAATGTATATATTTACATGTATTAAGAACAATTTGAAAACTACTGTACTGTGAGATGTGGGTGTGTCAAAACATAATCCTTGTATGTTTCTGCTGTGATCACAGAATGTGTTCCCTTCATATGAGGATGTCCATGAATCATCTGAATAAATACACTACAGTGAAACCTCGATAACGGATCACAATTGGGAGTCTCCATTTTATGGTGGATTGGCGGGATTGGTGGATTACCGAGGTTTGATCATACCAAATGCTGGTATGTGCAGAAAACATCTCAGAATTTGTTGGATCATGGCGACAGTAACATAAAATAAAAATAGCCTGTTCTAATGTGACGAATTTGGATTTCTTCACTCTTACTTACTACTGCTATTTTGTCTTCAGAAATTGTGGCGGATGGCGGTATGGGTGGGTGGTAGATTAGACATAATATATTAAATGTGTACATTTTAATTCATTCTTTGAAACTATGGTGGATTAGCGAGTTTTTGGTGGATATAGAGGTTCCACTGCATACTGTATAACTGATATTTAAGAAATAAGAGGTTCGAAAAATATGCCGTGTACTACTATAAGAATGAGTTCAGCTGCATGCACAATGGGAATCATACAGCTTGGGCCCATGGATGACCTACCTACTTTTTGTATTGATATTGTACATGACCAGGTTTTGAAAGTTTGCTGATGGTCAACCCATTATATCCGTCATAAAGCCAAATGGCCCACCATACAAGATATCAACATTACAACAAATAATACGAATTCAAAAACTTATGGGGCTGACGCCCCCCGTAATCAAATCACATGGGCATCCTTTTTAGATAAAGAAGAATCGTTGCTGAAGATATTATGTTTAGCGTAGCTTCAGCACTCAAATTCTTGCCCATTCTCCAATTCTATGTGTTTTAAAATCGGCCATCTTTCTTCGTGCAATATTATAATATATAATTACTGTTTGGGTTATGCATGAAAACACATATATATATAAACTCCATTCTGAATAAGAATAAGAATTCTTTGTACATGCGAAGTACAGTTATAACATTTCTAACTGTTAAAAAGGCTACTTAATAGTGATGTGTGTTTGGTATAATATGAGTAGATAATAATTATTATATTGCGCCAGAGCTGTATATGTAGAGTTGAAGTTTGTTGAATTAAAATGTTTACATTTGTAATTGTTGTGATCATCAGTATTGAACAGCCATAATTCGTGACTGGAGTGAGTGAAAAATTTTTGAGTGGCCGCTGCAGTTCAAAAATGCTTCCTATGGGCCCGTATATATAATATTATATATTGGATGAGTGAAACATACCGCAAGTCAAAATGAAAATAATATAGGGTAAAAATTTGGAGTTCTGATAAATTAAATTGTCCTTAGTAGCCGGATGCATTCCGTTGTGATTTCATGTAACGACTAGCTATATTGTTCTGCATTTCAGTTACTTTCTCTGATACATCGCTCTGTGGATCAATTTAGCACGTGCCAGTTGGAGGCATTTACTTAATGATAATATCATTAAGATGGCTTAGTCCATGGGTGGTAGCCATGTGAAACACTGGTTGTGTGAATTAGCTAATGTGAGCAAGGTCTGTCTGAGATCTGACTATAATAATATAAGTTTAATAGTATAAATGTGATGTGTATTCATCTATTATAGTTATACATTGTGAGCAACATCGTCAATCGGCTTACTCTCAATACCAAGAAGTATTTGACAATAGTTGTGACACATGATGAATGATATATTCAAAGGGAGTTAATGATTATCAATGATGAATACTCACCTTTCTGACAGGTTGGAGAATTTCCTGACCAAACCTTAGGAGAAATACATGTCCTTGTTCTATCACCAACAAGACGGTATCCATCATTACAGTAGTAAGAGATCAGTTTAGAACCATTAGATATGAAACATCCACTTGTCCATCCCTTTCTGAGGTTTCTAGGACAACTGCACCCTGTGAAAGCAATAAGCATAATTAAAAAAAAGTTAAATTCATTGTTTAAATTTCAAAGCCATTGGTAACATCTTACATATAGACAACATTGGTTGTATATATAACAGTATAGTGTTGCAATAAACTTTCGTATAAATTACACTATCAGCTAATTGAAACTAAACTTTAATAGGTGATGGTGGACATCAACAGTTACCTGTACATTATACTTATTATCAACAATTTGAAATTCTGCACTGTATACTGTAGTGAGATGTGGGTGTGACAAAATAAAATTCTGGCATGTTCCTGCTGTGACTCACGTGGTTGGCAGGTTGGAGCACTATTCGACCAAATACCACCAGATGTACACATTCTTTTGCTGTCACCAATAAGACGGTATCCCCGGTCACAGGAGTAGGAGACACTAGTACCGTTTCCTGTACATCCACTGGTGGAGCCATTAGTGGGTGCTGGTGGACACGGACACTGAACTGCAAAATGCATATATTATGTATTATCAAAATTTAAAATCGTGTACTGTACTGTAGTGAGATGAGGGTGTGATAAAACAATATCCTTGTATAATTCTGCTGTGACCACAAAAAGTGCTACATATATTTTCATACAATGTAATTTATTATAAAGATACGTATGTGTATAATGCAATGCTGTTTACAATTCATAGGCGGAGGAATGGTTTGGCAAGTGGGGGGGGGGGGGGCTTGGTGCTGAACTCATGATCATTATAACCATTATAAATGCAACAATTCATATAGCAAATACCATAATTATACCATTGTAACCAGAATTATTGAAGATTTCTATTAAGTAGACATAGTACATGATATGATGTTATCTAAAGAGTGTTGGAATGCAAGCATTCATATAGCGAATAAGCACTATAATTTGAAAACATTTTTAAGATAGAGCAGGTAATAATGTCTTGCATAACCAATATGACCACCCCACTGGTTTAAAAAGCAAACATGTACAAATATGTGACTATTAATACTTAGTCTAATGAACACTCACATGACTGGCTGCAGTTCGGAGCACTATCTGACCAATTGCCGCTAGACGTACATGTTCTTCCTCTGACACCAATAAGTCTGTATCCATCCTCACAGTAGTAGGAGACATAAGTACCATTTCCTGTACATCCGGCAGTGTAACCATTCCTGGGTGCTTGTGGACATTGACACATAGCTGCAAAACGTACAAACAAGACCAATCTGTGAGGTTTGGCACAAGTACACGTGCTTGCACTAAAGAAGTAGTGAAACAAATGATGATTACCTGAGGACTTACTAAATACCGGACAGACTGGAGCAACACACTTTTTGGACCAATTTCCTGCATCAGGCTATACATTAGTGTTATCTAACAAGGGTAATGGGCTGATTTACTAGGGATTCTATCAAACACACTTGAAACGAAACTGTGTCTGTCAAGGCTATTTTGAGGTGGTAGTGAGGTTGACAAAATTTTTTCAGTATGCCATTGGGAATTACAAAAGTTGAAAACTACAAGTAAATCATTGAAGTCTATATTTACAGTTATTGTTACAGTAATATTGTAGCTTGCTTGAAAGAGACTTCTCCCTGACGTTCTTTAATTTAGATTTTTTAAAGACGCTAACATCACAACGCTATGCTATAAAAATGCGCTGACTGAACGCCCTACCTATACATTCTGCCATACTATTAGACCCAAGACCCTAGATACCTAGGGTCTATGATTAGACGCTCGATACGATTCTACTCACCTGTAAAACCTACTCCGACCCTCAGCGAAACAACGAAAACCATACAGACTCTGAAAACTTCTTGAACACCCATGGAACAAATACTAATGTTTATACGTACTCTACTTCACTGAAGGCCGAAACTCTTGACTGTAGTTAATTGAAAATAGAAGGCATATTATAGACTACACGCCCCTCATTATTAGCGCCTGATATGCGGACCTCCGGATACCATTAAAATTTATCTACAGTAGCTTGTGCATAGACGTGACGTAATAATCGAACTCAAGCTCACGAAAACTCTCGATTCTCCAACCATAGATAATAGAACTACGTAACCGTTACGTGGTTCTATTAGCTATGCTCTGACCACCCTTTTTGCCTTAGGGGCTTTCAGGTAGTTGGCATGAACCTACAAGGAATACTCTCGCTATTTCACAATAACCTGTTTATACTATATTATAGCCATGTAACAGAGACCCTTTATAGGGAATCACTTTGTGCATGAGTGGAGTGAACCACCCCCACCCCCAAGTCTCTCTGAGCCCATTACAGTTGCCCCACCCCCTGTCACTACATGAATGACCAGAAGCTGACATGCTTCCAAAGTCTGGTCTTTATGAGTCCTGAAACAGGTGAACCTGGGGGATATTGCCCACAACCCTTTGACATCAGTTTAAGATTGACTGATCTCCTATACAAGGGAAACACAACCTGCTGAAGACAGTTCTACTATTTTGAGGTGTAACAAGAGGAGGTAACTGAGCATGTGTATATAGCTAGTACCATGCAATGTGACATGTACTGAAATTATTCCAGGCGCAGAAATTTCAAGTATGTTGATACTATAATAGTTATGTCCAAATCTCACATTATTTAATATATAAATTGTTCTTTATAGAAGTGGCCAGATGTCACCAATGCTTTGTTGGATTTCCAAGAAGTCATGTGATTAAGACTCCTTTAATTATTCCCTATTGTGTACACTTTATGCAAATGAAATTCTTGTGGTATGCATGGTTGAGTCTTTCCAAGAACTGTGAGTTGATTGATTGCAGGACATGTCCTACAACACTGATTGTTAGTGAAATAATGATCATGCAATTGTGAGGATTATCTCTAGTGGCTTAGGTGTGTGCAGTTTGGCTGTTTATGTTAAGTTAAAGTGTCCAGCAAGGAGCATGATTACAATATGGGTGCCAAATATCATTGACAAACACATTTATTGTATTCTATAGTGTAACAAATCAGTTGTTCATCACTATAATAATAATTATTATTGCATATATATGAAGTGGTTGGACTTAGATTCTTTGGATTCCCATAAAGTTATGTGACTGTGACAGCTGAGCAAGGGAGTGATGGATAATGCTGTTGATGACATTGTGGCGAGAAATTCTTCCCTGGCTAAACTTGCAGCTAAGACCATGTCTAGCCAAATGATCCACATCCTTGCCGCAGTGGGCATACACATGGGTTTGGCTGATTGGTGCTCCAACTGTTAGACCCACGGCAACCCTGACAGTGTCATTAGGCATGCAAAGGCCAAGGGAGGAGATTGGCGGGGCATTCAGCCAAGCACCAGATTCCTTAAAACTAGCAGCTAATAGCCTAGTTCTAGATTCTTGGTTGCCCCATTCCGAAAGAATGGTATCAAACAAGCAGTCGACCCTTGGTTTGTCCCAGGCTTTTGAAGGCTAGGGGTGGAAGGTACAGGAGTGTTCCATCAGCTCATGTCTCCAGGCATACAAGGTGTATATTCTTTCCATGTACATTACGGTGGATAGGTCGGCCGGCAGAAGCTCAAGCATCAGTGAGGAGGCTCCATCAGCAGATGCCAAGAAGGCGGAAGATGACAAGCGATCCAGATGCCTAGACCTCCAGATCCGACTGGGAGGGTTGCTTGAAGCCAGGCAGGATCTCCTGGGTGGAAGTCTATATTGGTAATGTTGGAAAAGATGGAGAGCAATAAGTTATCCCAGGCAGGTAGGAGTGGTGACGGGAATGCTGGAGATGGCGTAGAACATGAAGAAGCGCTGGCGTTGGTAAAGCAAGGGAGTGACACAGAATAGTAAGGGGATCATGTGATTGGAGGTGATGCAGACATTCCCCCTGACAACTGCTGTATCTGGGAATCTGAAACTGTGGCCATTGCAATGGCTCTCAAAGAGGATCCCAATAGTGTTGCATGTTCAGAGGGTACCAACTGCAAACCTGGGAAGGAAGATAGCATACTCGCTGCTGCAGGCTGGTCATTAGAAATCAACTCTGACTTGTTCATATTCAGGCACAAACCTAGTTCACATCCTTGTTCTTCAATACGGTTCAAACTTGCGGAGATATCTTCAAGTTTACCACAATTTGTCTATCATCCAGATAGAAAACCTTGAATGGAGAGTTCAGGCTTAGCACAAGGTTATGGATAGTTAGGCAAAACAACAATGGACCAATAGGATCTCCCTGTTGGATGCCCACGAAGGAGTCAATCTGAACATCATCCCACCAGAGGATTGAATTTGTGGAATAAGCAGAGTGAGCGAAGGGTAACAGATCAGGAATGAACTTACTGATGGCTTTGTCTGATGATGAGATGGACTCTAACAGCATGGACCGCTGCTTCTGCTCCTCTTGAGATACCAAAGCCCATTTGGTGCGGTGATAACAGTTGTGGGATGGAGTTGAGAGCATGGAGACAGGCGCATTTGGAAGCTAGTCTTCTGATTGTGCATCCCACAGTTATTGGGCGAATGCGGCCACTCTTTTTCTTGAGGGTGGTAAGTGAAGCACCAAAAAAGAGAGGGCAAATTGCTTCTGGGGTCCTGCCTTCCAGAACCAGTGTGACCAATGCTGTCAACACCTTTAGAAGGAGCACACCATCATCTCCAGCTAAAGGGCCTGCAAGGTCCTTCACATGTTGTGGCAGGAGACCATCTGGACCCCCAATTAGGGAAAAAGGAGATTGGTTTCCTAATAAGAGCTGCATCTATGGAAAATGGTAGAGGATCATTGATAGACAGGTCAGGTATGGAGGAGTCGGGGTGTTGTGATGGATGTTTCTGACTCAACGCTTCAAGGACATCCTCACTTTAAGTTAATCTCACGGCTCCTCAGTAGTCTCCTTCCTCCAGTTTACTGGACACCTTTACAGAGAGGGTGTCAATGAGATTTCGTGTTTTTTTTCCAACCTAGGACCACGGCCCACAAAATAACCACAAGGCTGCTTCCGGAAGTCAGATTCCTGTGATACCTGTTTGTTGACTAGGGATGCTAAATTTCAACTTTTGCCTCCCCTTTAATTTGTTGTTGCTATTATTATCATTATTACGAAAGCTAAGTGGAATTCAGCCTGCTAAAGAGAAAGGAGAAAAGCGAAAAACCGGCAACTGCGGGACTCGAACCCAGGGCGTCTGACTAAATCCGTCATAAACCACTGAGCCACGAACCACCACAGAAGCCAGCCTCCACAATTCTCCTTTCATACTACACTGGTGGTACTGCTAACTGCAGTCTCACACTGGCGAGACCACACAGCACAGCTGTGTGGATTTGCGCGAGTCGATGTATACAGTTCATGTCATACGCCTGCTTACTTATATATAATAATGATCATCTATGATTTAAGATTAGATGAAATGATTACACCCACTAAAACCGAGTAGACTAGGAGTAGTAGTGAAGATATCTAACGAAGTTAGTAAAAGAACTGTATTATTATTATTATTATTATTACTATTATTTGAGTTTCACAACCAATCAGATGTTTGTGAGGTAAAGCGAGTAATCATGACAAAAGTTGTGGATTTTGGGTTAATTGGTTGATGGTCCTGCATCAACTAGTGATGAGGCCTTGCATTAAAACTAAAAGGATTGAGGAAGGTTGAGATCTAACTACAATCAGATCTCCACAATCACGGATGATATTCTTCATTTGAAGCCAGAAATTCAATTTGATGGGTTAATATAATATAGTATAAGATTATAGTCCAACACTGTAATCGTGTCCCACTCAATAATGATATTCATGGAGAATATGACTGATACGTTCTTCCAAGAACTATACCATTATGTACACTGATGACGTCTATTTACCACAAAAGGCTGCGAGATCCATGGTCCTAGTTATATTCTATCGTCTGTAATGCATGGCGTAATTATTTGCTCCGACTATTCCAAAGTAGTCGGAAGATGGGCGGCTCTTTAAGGATTCACAATAAGACTAAAATTACGGTAGTCGTGACCCTGAAGAATGCAGGAATCAATCACTGTAGAGACATCATCCTGCCTGGAGGGAAACACGACTATGATCTGGCACCTCTCGACTACCATATATCAATGTCGAGGGAGCAGACGATAACACTCTACAAAATTCACTTGGTTGGTCATCTAGGAAAGCCTACAACGTGAAGATCCACAGCACTGATCTATCTTACCATACGGTACGTCCTGTTCGACTGCCTGGAATAAACGCTTCAAAGTCCGCTGGAAAAACCAAAGTGTTTTACATCACTGGAAGAGAGATAAGCAGGGGTGAGTTGAAATTGGAACTCAGCTCCACACCGCTACCACCTGAACCTTAAAAGTTGTGGGCCCGGGCCTGAACAACCTCCAGCCAACTATAATATAGTCACAGTCAACACCTCGTCCAGCCCAGCCAATTACCAGCAACAGTAACTAGTACGTACTGCATATCCAGTGTGTTTGGTTAGCCTATTAAATGTATAAAATATATAGTTGCATATTAATTATGTGTGTGAATTAATTTCCCTGGAGTATACGTACGTATTAAATTTAATAGTATTCAATTCGAGAATGTATGATTTTACATATTATTATACATGCATATGTAATATATAAAATAGCATTAATTTTACTATTCAAAATTGTTTCAATTTGTATTCACATAATATAGTATATATACACACACATACATGCACACACAGTAAGCCAAGCACATACTTATGTTCACATGTACACCCACAGTGTGCATGTGCATACAGTGACATGCATACTGTAAGTACATTATTATACTGAAACCACAGTTTTCAACTATAACTTAACTGTCCACACAAGGTGTGATCACACATGGCAAACTATATATGGTTATGGTTATGGTTATGGAAACTTATTTAAACTGGGAAGGCCTTTGGCCAGAGGCTACTCCACAAGGCACTGAGTAATATTATACTGAATCAGATAACTATTTTCAATATAGAACATCTCTGGATTAAATTGGGTAATCACAGTATTCTCGAGTCTGATCAAAATAAGCCTTTTTTGATGAATGACTGAAAGTTCATTTCCATATATTTAATATATGGATATATATCGTAAATATCCAGATATATCAGATATCCCGATTTGAAGCATTTTTACCCAAACGGAGGCCCATACATTTCTACTGTCTACGTCTTAGTCTAAAAATCAAACAAATGTTAATTAGGCAGCTACTGCCTAAAAGTAACAGAATAAGAACAAAATTTATAATGTGCTGGACAAAAAGCACATGGACAGGGACCATAAAAAATACAATCATTATGCCACTTCTAAATGCACATTGTAATGTTACTAACCACCAGCCATGTATTATTATATTCATGTGCATCCAACATACAGTGAATGTACACTCACACATGGAAAACAAACGTGACTACAGAATTGATATGCATAACAAACCGGGATTAACACCGTACAATTTGTAATGTACATTTCCATTATAAAAGGAATCAGGCTTGGGTCCACAAATTTGTGAACCCAAAGAGGCATCAGCTGCAACAGCTGCAAGTTTATTGAGCAAATTGATTATTGTTATTTGTTTTGTGTTTTGAATGTGTAAACATTCTTTGATCTCCCTTTGATTTTTGTGGGTTTACAAATTTGTGGACCCAAGCCTGATTCGTTTTATAATGGAAATGTGCATTGCAAAATGGAAGGTGTTGATTATAGCCAGAGATGAATTAAAGGGAGTATTCATTGCAAGTCCATGTGCATGGCCTGGTATGGTATTTGATAATCAATTTCTCTGCATTCCATCACATGTACCACAGATACATAGCTACACATGATATACACATTCAGATACATGGTTATATGCGGTCAGACTCTACAAGTGTCATACACTCCATGGCATCATGCCCGCCATCAAAGCAAGGGTGAATAATTATAAACTTTTGGTAACAGTAATAATAAAGTTCCTTCAATTCACAATGACCAACGTACAATGCAAATTAACATTATACAAGAATGGGTGGCTATGATGGTGATTACGTAGCTTGAGGGTAAGGAGGTGGTGGTCCTTGAACGTCTTCTGCCGGTGGGGGAGACATACCTATCCCCAACTGACATTCTCCACAGCTGTTAATGCTTTCACTGATGTAAAACACTTTGGTTTTCCCGCCGGATTTCGAGGCGTGGATTTTATCCAGTTTTACTGGTTTAACGACTCTGTAAGCTGTTCCCGTTCCCTCAGCCGGAACACTATGGGCGACTCTAGCCGAAACCCCTCGCTCGAGTGGATGTTGCAGTGTTTGTTGATCAGCCCCCTCCACGATGATGTCGTAGTCGAGGAGTGCCAGGTCGTAGTCGTGTCTTCCTCCCGGTTGGATCGTGTCTCGACAGTGTCTCATTCCGCTGTTCTTCAACGTTACCACAACGTGGACTTTTGATTTGTTCTCTATTGTCAAAGAACCGCCCATGTCCTCATCAATGTGACCGATCGATTAGTTACCAAGACAGCCTGAAACGTTGAAACGTTGTAATCCAATTTTTTACAATAAGAAAATAAGTTCTGGGATTTGGTCAATGGTCGCGGATGATACTGGTATTTTTCCTCTGAGACCAGAATTTCGATGATCGTGATAATGATATTCATGGGAAATATGACTGATGTGTTCTTCCAAGAACTATACCATTATGTACACTAATGACGTCTATTTACCATAAAAGGCTGCAGACAAATGGTCCACTATATTTTATCGTCTGTAACGCACGGCGTTATATTTGCTTCGGACTATTCCAAAGCAGTCGGAAGATGGGCGGCTCATTAACGATTCACAATAAGACTAAAATTACGGTAGTCGTGACCCTGGAGAACACAGGAATCAATCACTGTAGAGACACCATCCTGTCCGGAGGGAAACACGACTATGGTCTGGCACGTTTCGACTACGATATCAATGTCGAGGGAGCAGATGATAACACTCTACAAAATTCACTTGGTTCGTCACCCAGGAAAGCCCACAACGCGAGGATCCACGGCACTGATTCATCTTACCATACGGTACACCCTGTTCGACCATAGATATCTATGGTTCGACTGCCTGGAATAAGCGCTAAGAAGTCCGGTGGGAAAACCAAAGAGTTTTACATCACTGGAAGAGAGATAAGCAGCGGCGAGTTGGAATTGGGCCTTAGTACCGCACCGCCACCACCTGAACCGGAAACTAAAAGTGGTGGGTCCAGGCCTGAACTAGTCTCGCGTAGCCAGCCCCTTTTCCGGTACGCTTCCTTATTTGGAAGCGGGAAAAGGGTCTGGTGCAAAACGCCGCTTTTTCTGTTACTGGTGTCCAGCGGAAGTAGGGACACTTGATAAGTATTAATTGCTTTGAAGTGATGCCGCGATCGATCGACACTGAATATTGGGTGAGCTGGTCTACGTATGAGGTTCAGAAAATCCGTTGTTTTCGGAATTTTTTCGTTTAGCCTTCTACTCATGCCTAAATCTACGCCATCCGAGTTAATCGTCGTCATCTTTTTAAAGACATTTGTGCATCTATGACGTTTTTTCTTGCACATGACGGATTTTTCATAGATTCTTTCCGACTACAAGTTTACAGCCTTGCTACATCAAGAATACAAACTTTGAAAACCTCCTGGGGTCGGCCACACGAATCTAGGATAACAGAGAAGAAAGAAAGGAACTTGAATATCCAATCCGAGGGCCGAAAATTTAAAGACCTCACTATAGTGTCTGTTATCCTTAATGATACCAAAGTATACAACTTGTGTTTCGGAGAAACATAAGTGAAGGAAAAAACTATAAATCCGTTGCTGATGTACAGGCAGAGGTGGAAAGATAGCGTACGTAGTTTAGAGTGTCTATGAGCGCACAAATGGCTTAAAACAACCTATTTTAACTAATCGTTGACTCCTTTTCTTACATTTTACCTGTTATCGTGCCTGAAGTAATCCATTGCGCACTTCGAAAGAAACAGTTTCGACTTCGGCGACTATTCTGTACCTGTTTACACACTTTCGGCATCACTTCAAAGCAATTAATATTTAGCAAGTGTCCCTACTTCCGCTGGACACCAGTAACAGAAAAAGCGGCGTTTTGCACCAGACCCTTTTCCCGCTTCCAAATAAGGAAGCGTACCGGAAAAGGGGCTGGCTACGCGAGACTAGCCTGAACAACCTCCAGCCAACTATAATATAGTCACAGTCAACACCTCGTCCAGCCTGGCCAGTTACCAGCAACACTAACAGTACGTGTATAGGGGTAACAAGGAAAAAAATTGAAGGTGGCCGATTTCGTTCAAACTTGAATCGAAGATGTCATTTGGCTAGCTCTATCTAACGGTGCCTTTTGTTTTCAATTTTGTTCAGTTTACGCTGAGTTATGGCTCAAAAACTGCCATTTTCGCCGTTAATTTTCGGTTATTGTTCTAGCACAGATCAGCTACGAAAGTGACTCCTCTCGAAACTTGTCCATTACGAGAATAGTTTGATATCTACTAAACGTTGATAGGAATAGCCTGAAAGGAAGTGATCTGTTGGAGTAGCAGTTCACTTTCTGCACCTTCGTCGCCAACCGTTCATATATCCAACGCCACTGCAACCGATTGTGAGCACCGATGGAGATGCTCCTAACACAGGAAGATGCCTCCCATATCAAGCTACCCATGAACTTAATACAAGAATCTGGATGCATTTTAAACCACTTGAACAGCAGGCATATTCTTATGAGAAATGTGCACAGTATCGGATTAAACCTATAACAAAGAGAGTTATCTTTAGAGTCATTTTGAATTACTCTGTAGGGTGTAGAGATGCATGCATTATGATATTATAGATCAAGGAATGCTTAAACAAAGCGAATCACAATTATATCGCTCGACCCGGCGACATTTTAACAGGTTGCGCAATAAACCGGTAGAGTCGTGCAAGTTGGTGTTTAATTCAAAATGTCTATTTCGGAATTGGAGAACATATCGAGGTATATAGGCTTCAATTTTTATAGTTAATTAATATCATGGCGCATACTCTTGTTGTGCTATGTGTACTGTCTTTTGGCTATTGGAGGGATTGAGAGTAACCCAGGACGTTCCAGGAAAGAGAAATATTGGCAGCCGAGGGGCTTGAACCCACGTTGTCGTCCACGTTGTCCCCGCTGAAGCTGCCATAAACACAGAGCCACTAAGCCATCACAGCAACCAGCCCCCCCCCCCCAATTCTCCAGTCCCTTTGTTGAGCAGTTGATTTCTAAACAATTGCATTCATAACTACCACAACTGCTTCTATTTAGTTGTCTGGAATTGGGGATTGGATTGTGTGATTGGAAAAATCAATCAACCTTGCTATAGTAGTGGTGATAACCACAGGGAATTTTAGTATATTAAATATACCAAGACCAGATGACAGCTCTCCAAGCTGCAATATCTATCATGATCTAGCTGGATGAGTACTTCAATTCTACAACAGGTATTAACTAAGCATGAAAATGGAAACCAATACCTCGACATGTTCTCCAATTCCGAAAAAAATATTCTATTTTGAATTTAACACCGACTTGCACGTCTACCGGTTTATTGCGCAACCTGTTAAAATGTCGCCGGGTCGAGCGATATAATTGTGATTCGCTTTGTTTGAGCATTCCTTGATCTATAATATCATAATGCATGCATCGCTGCACCCTACAGAGTAATTCAAAATGATTCTAAAGATAACTCTCTTTGTTATAGGTTTAATCCGATACTGTGCACATTTCTCATAAAATATGCCTGCTGTTCAAGTGGTTTAAAATGCATCCAGATTCTTGTATTAAGTTCATGGGTAGCTTGATATGGGAGGCATCTTCCTGTGTTAGGAGCATCTCCATCGGTGCTCACAATCGGTTGCAGTGGCGTTGGATATATGAACGGTTGGCGACGAAGGTGCAGAAAGTGAACTGCTACTCCAACAGATCACTTTCTTTCGAGCTATTCCTATCAACTTTTAGTAGATATCAAACTATTCTCGTAATGGACAAGTTTTAAGAGGAGTCACTTTCGTAGCTGATCTGTGCTAGAACAATAACCGAAAATTAACGGCGAAAATGGCAGTTTTTGAGCCATAACTCAGCGTAAACTGAACGAAATTGAAAACAAAAGGCACCGTTAGATAGAGCTAGCCAAATGACATCTTCGATTCAAGTTTGAACGAAATCGGCCACCTTCGATTTTTTCACTGTTACCCCTAATTAACGTGTATATCCGGTGTGTTTGGTTAGAATATGTAAAATAGTTGCATTACATTTTACATATAATTTCACGGGAGTATTGAATTAATAGTATTCGAATCAAGAATGTATGATTTTCCATATTATACATGCATATAATACTGTAGGGGCAGCGGAAAGGGGAGGGGGGTCAGGGTGGTTAAAAGACCCCGGCCCTTTGAAGTAAGACAGGGGGTCACTGACCCCCCGAGCCAAGTACAAGACTATAGCTTGGCCTATGACATACTGAAGCTTATTCAGCTATATTAATTCCTGGACCGCTGGTACAGCTTGAGCTAAACGTTAGTTTAAGAACATTTTTGATATCTACAGTCTTTCTAAGATGAACTTCTCCTTAAAATTATACAAAGGTCAATGCATCCATAATGTCTTTGCATCCATTTTGCATTAAATTATAATGAAGGAAAATTTCCGGTTTATGTAAGGAAGTCAATCAGCCCACGGATTTGGTTCGATGGCGGATTATGGAATTATCAAATGTGGAACTCCAAGTATTACCAGTATCTTTGCTAAGCGCTTGTGCTCTGGCTCAAATTTTGGACAATGGTGATTGAAGTTAGAGATAATAGCCCCGATTTAATGACGGGGCCAATCAAGAGTGCGAGACTAGATAATTATATAAAATCAATGTTTGACCCCTCATTTCTAAAGAGCTTCTGCCACCCCTGTACTTTATATATAAAATAGCATTTACTTATCAAAATTGTTTCATATTTGTAATAATATAGTACATATACACAAATATACATGCACACACAGTAAGCCAAGTGCATATTTATGTACACATGTACACCCATGATTATTTTCTATAAGACAACATCTCTGGACTAAATCCGGTGTATCCTTGAGCCTGATCAAAATGAGCTTTTTAATAAATTACTGAAAGTTCGTTTCTACTGTCTACTTAGTCTAAGAATCAAACAAATGTAAATTAAGCAGCTAATGTCTAAATATAACTAAATAAGAACAAACGTGCCGGACAAGCAGCACACACACACACACACACACACACACACACACACACACACACACACACACACACATATACAGGACCATGGACAGGGACCATAAACAATACAATCATTATGGCACTTTTGATGCACATTGCAATCATTATGTTACTTCCCACCAACCATGTACATATGTTTGTGTGCATTCAACATACAGTGAATGTACACAGTGTCACATATGCATACTCAAACATGTCAACTTCTATTCCTGAAACAGGTGAACCTGGGGGATGTAGCCCACAACCCTTGGACATCAATAATTATTTAAGATTGTCAATGACTGAGATCCTATTATATTATGATATAAGGGATTCCTGAATAAAAACCTGCTGACGACAGTACTACTACATTGAGGTACAACATGAGGAGGTGACTGAACATGAGTATAGTGCCAGGCAATGTGGCATGTGCAATGCTGAAAGTATTCCAGGTACAGCCATTTTGAATCCCTTGTCAGTAGCTATGTTCAAATCTCACACTACTTATTATACAATACTGTATAAATTTCCCTCTATAGAAGTGGCCAGACCTCGCTAATGTTTTGTTGGATTTCCAAGAATTCGAGTCATGTGATTAAGACTCCTTAATTATTCCCAATCGTGTACACCTTATGCAAATGAAATTCTTGTGGTATGGTTCAGTCTTTCCAAGAACTGTGAGTTGATTGATTGCAGGACAGGTCCTGAACAGTGATTATTGGTTATATATCTTAATATGATCATGCTTTTGTGAGGGTTATTACTAGTGGCTTAGGTGTGCGCAGTTTGGCTGTCTATAGACCTAGTGTTCAGCAAGGAGCATGATTACAATTAGAACCATGCAGCTAGTCATTGTGTACAGTTCATAGTCTACTACTATACCATCTACATTTTTATGCATATACATGCATGTCATGTGCCATGTCATATATCTCATGCAAATAGAATGCAGCCTTAACTTGGATTGGATTAACACCTTGGGTCCCCAATATCAAACTTACTGATTGCACTCAATTAAGTGTAACAGATATAGGTTAATTACTGTTCATCACTATTATTGCAAGTATAAGAAGTGGTTGAAGTTTAGATTTTTCAGATTCCCAAAAAGTTACGTGATTAAGATTGACTGTGACAGCTGACTCCTGAACTATCCCTGGTTGTGTACACAGTCACTTCATAATATTATGCAAATGAAATTTTTGTGGTTTGGTTAGGTATTCCAAGAACTGACGGTCATTTAATAAGAAATCCTTCAGCACTGGTCATCAAGGACTGAGACATATGTGTACATTGGTACTGACTGCCTATGTGCTCATTTGTGTGCATAATTTTGGTTGCAATTCATCTACATAAGCACGTTGTATTCAAAGTGTTTGGTGGGTAGCATGTGCTGATGTACACAGATTGATTGATTGATATATTGTGTGGGGTCTGGTGTGTTTGCTTGCACATGTACATGTACATGTATTAAATATGCAGACCAGAGATAAAGTAACAGTGCCACTTCAAAGTAACCATGCATAACTGTATTTAGTACACATGTATAATATTATGATGATGAACTTCACACAATGCAATACATCATCAGTAGACTGTGTTAAAATATGCATGAAAAACAGTTCAGGTTTCAATAAATAACGGAAACGGTTACCGATGACGACAACAAAATGGCGGTGGCATGCGGCTTCGATCGACATTCCGTCTAATTAGTACCAAAAAAACATCAAAGGACAGGAATGTATCACATCGAGAAAATGAGCGCAACAACTTCATATGTATTTTGTCTTGTCATCAATAGTTAAGCTATAGGTGACATTTTCTGAGCATATATGGTGATACGCCTTATTCAATTCATCAAATACCTCAATAATGCATGTGTCATAATATAATATATTTCCAATAGTCTTACTGTAACTGTTACAGTATTATATAGTTGGAAATCAGTATACAATTATATACTAAATTAGTCGTGAAAGAAAAGCTAGTCGACGTCAATACTAGTAGACAAAATATCAGAATATACCTTACTGGCTTAAGTCTTATTATTCACAGATAATACATCAATACAGCGTTTGGCTATTATAGTAACGCCGCCTAGTAGCTTATCACTTGTAGACGTTGACGATCGTGTCCTGATTGATTTTCACGCCAGGGTCAACCTGAGAATATGCGGGTACATCAGGTGGTGACCTACTAATCCATAACTCACATTCTCCACTGATGTTAACGGTATTAGTGATGTAAAGCACTAAGTGTTTATAGTTGGCCGGGTACACATTTTCCGTTATTGTCGGTCTGACGATACTGTACATTGTTCCCGTCACTTCGTCTCGAACGCCATGGGCCACTCTAGGCGAGTTCCCGCGGCCAAGTTTAGTTTGAGTGGTGTCTCCATCTGCTCCCTCAACAATGACATCGTAGAACAGGGTTCCCAGATCGTATTTGTGATTTTTTCCTGACAGGATCGTGTCCCAGCAGTGATTGAGGCGGCTATTTTTCAGCGTTACCTGAATGTGAACTGATGACTTGTTCTCTATCGTCATTGCGCCGCCCATTTTCCTCTCAATATTGCTCCACGTAGATTTCGCTGTCTGAGAAACGTCGACCAGTTATCAAGTTGTCTGCAAACTGTACTTGTAGGTTGAGTCCCGGAAGTTTAAGTTTATATACGCAAGCCTGATTATATTAGATTATTATAGATACATATACTATAATATGTATATTAATTTATATAGAAATATTTTTGATGCATAGCTGCAGTGCTTCATTAAGTTAGCATTTTGACGGGAAATAGGCGGTTTCTTCACACGTTTTGCCCTGCCATCTGGGGTGCATTCTGTGCCATATTCACTCAGCAAAATATGGGGTCCCGGAGGACAAATTCAAGATTCAGGATTCAGGATTCAGCTGTCTTATTTATACTGGGGTACCCATGCAGTAAACTAAATAGTAGAGCTTTTTGAATTTGATCTTGAGCCATCCCATAGTCCATACCTGCAAATCACTTCTTTTCACTAACAGGCTACGAGTACCCCCCAATTCATCGTGACTCCAGTCCATAACGATATTCATGGGAAATATGACCGCCATGCTTCCAAGAACTATACCATTATGTACACTAATGACGTCTATTTACCATAAAAGGCTGAAAGACCAACGGTTCAGTTGTATTGATTACTAAATCGTCTATAACGCGCGTCATTATCTTCTCCGAACTTCAATTTCAAAACAGTCGAAAGATGGGAGGCTCATTAACGATTCACAACACCACTAAAATTACGGTAGTCGTGACCCTGGAGAACACAAGAATCAATCACTGTAGAGACACCATCCTGCCTGGAGGGAAACACGACTATGAACTGGCACGTTTTGACTACGATATCAATGTCGAGGGAGCAGATGATAACACTCTGCAAAATTCACTTGGTTCGTCACCTAGGAAAGCCTACAACGTAAGATCCACGGCACGTCTGATCTATCTTACCAAACAGTACACCCTGTTCGACTGCCTGGAATAAGCGCTAAGAAGTCTGATGGAAAAACCAATTAAGGAATTTTTCATCACTGGAAGAGAGATAAGCAGGGGCGAGTTGAAATTGGAACTTAGCACCGCACCGCCACCACCTGAACCGGAAATTAAAGGTGTTGGACAACCTATATCCAACTATAATACTCAAGTAGTCACAATCAACACCTAGGTAGCCGGCGAGTGACCACACGGTTCATGATCAGCAACAGTACTAGTACGTGCGTAGCCAGTGTGTTTGGTTATATAGCCTATCTGATTCAAATGTGTAAAGCATAATAATATATCTTTTGTTATATTGTGTGTGAAATAATTTCACTATAGTATTTAAAATGTGAAGTATATACGTAGTATTAAATTCAAAAACATGATTTTACATAATATAATAATATTATGAATTATTATTATAATAAATATAATAGCCTTTACTCATCAAAAAGTGTTTGGTTTACACACACAGTACATACACACATTCACGTGCATACATAGTAAGCCAAAAATGTACGTACACACATTATACATGTGTACACATACACACATGCATGCATACACTGTACTTACACTATACTGCACACGCAGTCTTCCACCATAGATAATAGAACTATGGTTCAACAACAACTTAAAATGCCCTCGCAATCGAGAGGAGTGATCGCGCATGCTAATCCATACTGATGATTCTTTTAAATAAGTAGACATGTCTGGAAAAATGATAATCATTATAGTCTTGAGCCAGATCAAACTTGGCTTCTTGATGAATTGATGAGCATTCACTTCTACTATCTACTTCTTAGAATCAAACAAATATAAATTAAGCATTGCTTGCCCAAATATAACTGAATAGGTTCAAATATGCAGGAAAAACAGTGCGCGCACACACACACACACGCACACACACACACACACACACACACACACACACACACACACACACACACACACATGCATACACAAAGAACCATGGAAAGGGATCGACCATAAACAATACAATGCCACTTTATTGCGTAATGTAATATTATTACCCACCAACCATGCACATGTGCATCCAACATATAGTGAATGCAGATGTGCACTCACACATAGAAAACAAACGTGACTAGTACAGAATAAAAATACTAGGTTTTTAGCCAGAGAAGAAATAAAGGGGAGATTCATTGCCATGTCTATGTGTGTGGTCTGGTGCTACTTTTCAAATGTCTCCGCGTTCCACAAACCTGTGATCCATAGCTATGCTATGCATATAATTATATTATATTATTATTATTATTATTATTATTATTATTATTATTATTATTATTATTATTTATATATAGTCATATAGGCCACAATGGCCCTAAGACCAAACAGTATAAAGGTGACAAAAACAGGTTATTTTATATGCTGTCCAATTATTATTTAACTGTTATCCGGATTTGCAGATGTTTTTATCACATTATCAGATAGAAACAATAAACATTGCTTGTTTTTGTCAGTTCTTGAGTGATGAATCTCATTACTGGCTTTAAACTGGCTCAAACTGAAGAAGCCAATAACATGTTGACCCATAATTAGGTTAAATTCCAGCTGATATCTAATTATGGACGTGTCAACAATTGACCACTTTATTGTCAACTCAGACTCACGTCTGCACAATGTCCTGAGATGTTACCAATAAAGCTCAATTGTTTGTTTTGTGGGTCTGTGAGGGTCACTAATTAGATCACTCTACCTGAGTAGGGTCAACTAATTTGGTGACCCTACCCGGATTCATGCTTATTTACTGTAAATGTGTGAAGCAGCAGGTAGAAATGCATAACAAAACACACAAAATCCTATACTGTTAAATAATAATTGGAAGGTATATAAAATAGCCTGTTCAAAGTAGACATGTGAATTAAAACAGAACATAAGTGAACAGTGAATTATTGCATGAAAATTATAAGTGCATGCTATGTGAGACCATCGATTTAAGAGGTAGAAACTAACAACATAGACACAAATACCAGTGGTTTACTCTAAATTGAGATGAAGTGACTAATAATTGACTCAATAATTAGTGGTATAAAGAGCATGGAATCGTTTGTTCGTACACACTGATATAAATTTTGCAAGCTTATTTATAACTTGAGTGTTGTCTGAAGACATTAAGTATTTAAATTAATCCATGATGTTCAAATGTTTGAAATGCGGATGATGTAACTCAATTGAATTTAGGAAATTGGCACGTTCCTGATCATAGCCTTGACAATGAAGTAGTAGGTGCATGGATTTCGTCTTCAACTGTATTGCATGCACACACGCGGCATAGTCTTTCATTTGCAGGGATTAACGGAGAACTATGTCGGCCCACTTTTATCTCAAGATTATGGCAACTTGTTCTGAATCTTGTCAAAGAATTGCGAAGCTTGACTGACTTAATAACAGATAGGTATTTCTCTCTCTTAAAGATATGTTTGAATAGATTGTATGTGCATAGTTTATGACTGGAATTAAGTTCTGCTTGCCACTCCTGGAGGAATAAATCGTAGACACGTTGTTTGACTACCTCTGGAAAACCACCGTATGGTGAACTTTGGAGGCCAAAACATTCCAGTAGCCTACAGGTCCACATATTAGCCCAGCTGTTCAGTTGTTTGGAAGACAAATCGATTTGAAGGGACAGTGCATCAGAAACAAGAGGAGGACAGTCAACTAGGTGAATTCGAGTTTAATATTTGGCAATGTTAGCTATATAGGATTGAACATTTCAAAGAGGGCAGTCCAATTTCCCCATATACTGCTGAATTAGGTGCAGATGGAGGGAGCTTCAGACAAAATTTGTAAACCCTCAAACAGACTCTGTCTAGAGCATTAATATTGTGTAGGCCCCAAAGTTCACAATGATAAAGTAATTTGGGTACAACAAGTGATTGGAATAGACTTATCTGAATCTCAGTATCTGTAATTTGATTTTCTATATTTTTTTTGATGAGTCCGTTAGTCAATTGGGTGGCTGCAGTGAAAAGTTTTGAGATTGCAAAGTTAAATTTGCCGTTGCGGTGAAACCACGTACCAAGGTATTTGAATGTATCTACCTGATCAATCTGTTTGTCACCAAAAGTCCACTTATGAAGATGACGACAAGGTTTTACACTGAAGATAATTATTTTAGTTTTAATAGTATTGACATTTAGGCTACTCTGAGTACGTAATGATTTAAGCAGTTAAGTTGAGCTTGAAGTGTGCAGGGTTATTGGCCAAAAGAACAATATCATCAGTGAACATTAAACAGGCTGTGCTTCGTTCCTGGATCACAAATGCTGGCATGTTGTTTGGAAGAGGTTAATGTACAGACTAAACAGCAGTGGACTGAGGTTACAGCCTTGCCTTACTCCGCAGCCTATTGAAAATGATTCAGATAAACCTTGTGAAGTCAATACTTTAGCTTTGCATTTGGCATACATTGAGCGTAAAATTCTTATTATCTTATGATTCACCCCTATCTCTAGCAGTCTCTGCCACAGCTTGTGATGCAGAATGGTATCCAATGCCTTTTTAAAGTCAACAAACATGCAAACAATTTTTTCAGCAATTGCTTCTGGATGGCAGACTGGAGAACAAAGGCAGCGTCTGTAGTTCTAAAACCTGGACGAAATCCGAATTGGGAGGGGGTTATATATTTTGTGCTCGTTGGCCCACTCTTCCAACTTATTGCATAACAAAGAGTTGAAGATTTTACCTAGTACATTCAAAAGGGAGATGCCTCTGTAGTTGCTTGGATCGGATGTGGAGCCAGATTTGAAGATAGGTTTAACAATCGATTCAGACCATGAACTAGGATAATATTCAGCTTTTATAATGATATTGAACAGATCGTTAGAAATTGAAGCCAATTGTGAGGTAGGGCCGATTGTACGCATGATGTACACAATGTCATGCAGCCGTGGTCCTATGGGCCAGTCATACACTCAACACCACAGGCGTGGCAACATGCCCAAAATGGTAATAGTAATAATAAAGTCCTTCAATTCACCATGACGGCCAACGTACAATACAAATTAACATTATACAAGAATGGGTGGCTATAAGTGTGATTACGTAGCTTGAGGGTAAGGAGGTGGAGGTCCTTGCACGTCTTCTGCCGGTGGGGGAGACATACCTATCCCCAACTGACATTCTCCACAGCTGTTAATGCTTTCACTGATGTAAAACACTTTGGTTTTCCCGCCAGATTTCGAGGCGTGGATTTTATCCAGTTTTGCTGGTTTAACGACTCTGTAACCTGTTCCCGTACTGTCAGCCGGAACATTATGAGCAACTCTAGCCAAGAACCCTCACTCGAGTGGATGTTGCAGTGTTTGTTGATCAGCCCCCTCCATGATGATGTCGTAGTCAAGGAGTGCCAGGTCGTAGTCGTGTCTTCCTCCTGGTTGGATTGTGTCTCGACAGTGTCTCATTCCATTGTTCTTCAACGTTACCACAATGTGGACTATTGATCTGTTCTCCATTGTCAAAGAACCCCCATGTCCTCATCAATGGGACCGATTGATTAGTTACCAAGAAAGCCTCAAACATTCACTGTAAAAACACTGGTGGAAATATTCCACTATTATTGGTGAATTTGATGAATGTGTCATCGCCTGCATGCTCAAATATTGTCATGGTTGTTATTGGTGACAAGAAAAAATGAATGCAACAAAGTAAGGTGTGGCAAGAATGTACACATGCGTACTTTGTGGGGGGAGGGGGAAGTGGTGGTGTGTGGCTGGTCTACAAATGTGCATGAAAGTATACAAACAAACATACATGTGAAGTATTTGCACTGACTACCACAACAATTCTTGAGCATAATATGGTAATACATCCAATTCATCTAATCCACCGTTTTAATGGTGAAATATTTCCACCATTTTTTTACAGTGTTGTAATCCAATTTTAAATAAGTGCAATAAGAAAATAAGTTCTGGGATCGAGTTTGGTCATGGTCGCGGATGATACTGGTATTTTTTATCTGATGCCAAAATTTCAATTTTGATGGAATACGATTATTATAATATTATTGATAGTATATCAGTCCACAGTCCAACACTGATAATGATAATCATGGGAAATATGACTGATACGTTCTTCCAAGAACTATACCATTATGTACATGGGGTGCTGTTTGTAAGAAAATGAGGCAAATTTTGAACCGACAAATATCTACTATTTATTAAATAGTGGCTGACATTTATAAATATTGGCTGACATTTAATAAATAGTAAGTGAAATTTATATTATAGTACTCAATATTTATTAAATAGTGACTGACATTTAAAAATAGTACTCAACATTTAGGGAATGTCAATGTCAGCCCAACATCATGTGATTTGTCCGTCCAAATTTGCCTCATTGTTTAACCGTTGAAACGGCACCCCATATATGTACACTAATGACGTCTATTTACCATAAAAGGCTGCAGACCAATGGTCCATTTATAATATTTTATCGTCTGTAACGTACGGCGTCATTATTTGCTCCGGACTATTCCAAAGCAATCGGAAGATGGGCGGCTCTTTAAGGATTTACAATAAGACTAAAATTACGATAGTCGTGACCCTGAAGAACGCAGGAATCAATCACTGTAGAGACAACATCCTGCCCGGAGGGAAACACGACTATGAACTGGCCCGTTTCGACTACGATATCAATGTCGAGGGAGCAGATGATAACACTCTGCAAAATTCACTTGGTTCGTCACCTAGGAAAGCCTACAACGTGAAGATCCACGGCACTGATCTATCTTACCATACTGTACACCCTGTTCGACTGCCTGGAATAAGCGCTAAGAAGTCCGGTGGGAGCACCAAAGAGTTTTACATCACTGGAAGAGAGATATGTAGGGACGAGTTGGAATTGGGCCTTAGCACCGCACCACCACCACCTGAACCGGAAACTAAAAGTGGTGGGCCCGGGGCTGAACAACCTCCAGCCATTTATAATATAGTCACAGTCAACAACTCGCCCAGCCCGCCCAGTTACCAGAAACAGTAACAGTACTTGTACATCCGGTGTGTTTGGTTAGAATGTGTAAAATAGTTGCATATTACATATTATGACATTGTGTGTGTAATAATTTCACTGGAGTATTGAATTAATAGTATTCAATTCAAGAATGTATGAGTTTCCATATTATACATGCATATAATTGAAGAGATATTCACAACTGAAGTCAAAAAGCAATGAAAAGATTAAAAAAATAAGGAAGCCCCAGGACCTGATGGTATTACTAATGAATTGTTGAAATCTCTACCGATTAAATGTTTAGATTCCCTTACCTCCATCTTTAACAGAGTATTACAAGGGGATGTATACCCTTTCAAAATGGTCTGAATCAATTATAAAACTGATAAAAGTCTGGAGATCATAACCAATCAAGCAATTATCGCGGTATATCTTTAATTAGCTGTGTAGGTAAGCTGTTCATTGCTCTTCTAGCCGACCGGATATCCACCTGGGTGGAAAAATTCCTCAATAATCTGCAAAGAACAGTTTGGTTTTAGAAGGAGAAGACGAACCACTGATGCAGTTTTCATACTTCAAAGCTTGATACAGTAAAGTACCATGAAAGAATAATTAAATAACCTATCCCATTATTACTGCTTGATGCATATAATCAATCTATTACTCTTGCAAGGGAAGGGTTAGAATCATGGTACTCCCTCATGAACAAAACCTTACAGTCCTTGGGATTCAATATCAATGATTCCAGCGCTACTCATGCATATAATATATGTGTGATATAATAACAAGAATTCAGGACCAACACTTGCAAAAGCTTGATCTATACAACTACATAACCCAACTGGATCCTCAGTATGGGGTGGTAACAAGTTGCGATACTACTGCAGATTTGAACATAAAATCCACAACCAAGCTAAACACTTAGTTACAGTCCAAAATCCCACAATGAGAAGATATTTAACAAACTTTTCGAATATCCAGTCACAACCTATCAATAGAGCGTGATAGATATACACAGTTCCCCCAACTCCTCTGTATTAGAGAAAATGTACACTGTGTAATTATAACCAGATTGAAGATGAGCCCCTTTTCTTGATCACTCGCCCAAGGTACACAGACGTACGGCAGCAAATGCTCACCCAAGCAAGAATGTTAAATTCATGTTTCGACTACCTTTGCACCATGGGCAAATTTGTTTTCATTATGTCTTCTGAAAATTGTGACCTTATCCAAATAACAGCAAAATTCATTTTTAATGCAATAAAACACCGATCACAATTTGTAACACAACGTATCTATTATACTTGCTAGCCACGTATTCGATTAATATACTATTAAACTAAATGTTTCCTTCAAAGAAGGAAGATTACTACAAAAAAACTTCTGAGGTCTACGGGCCATTTAATTTGGCTTGGAGACCAATGACTATTATTATTAATATTATTATAATTATTATTATTATACTGCAGAGGCGCCAGAAAGGGGAGGGGGTTCCAGGTGGGCAAGTGACCCCGGCCCCCACAAGTAAGATGGAGGGGGGCACTGACCTCCCAAGCAAAGCACAAGACTATAGCTTGGCCTATGACAACTTAAAATAATCAAGCTTATTCAGCTATATTAATTCCTGGACCACATGGTACAGCTTGAGCTAAACATTAGTCTAAGAACATTTTTGATATCTACAATCTTCTAAGATAAGCTTCTCCTTAAAATTATACGAAGGTCAATGCGTCCGTAATGTCTTTGCATCCATTTTGCATTAATTATAATAAAGGGAAATTTCCGGTTTATTTAAGGAAGTCAATCAGCCCACGAAATTGGTTCGATATATATAAAATAGCATTTTCTGATCAGAAGTGTTTGGTATGTGCACATAATATAGTACATATACACATATACATGCACACACAGTAAGCCAAGTGCATATTTATGTACACATGTATACCCATGATTATTTTCTATAAGACATCTCTGGACTAAATCCGGTGTATCATTGAGCCTGATCAAAATGAGCTTTTTAATAAATTATTGAAAGTTCACTTCTACTGTCTACTTCTTAATGCAAGAATCAAACAAATGTAAATTAAGCAGGTAATGCCTAAATATAACTGAATAAGAACAAATGTGCTGGACAAACAGCACATACACACACACACACACACACACACACACACACACACACACAAAGGACCATGGACAGGGAGCATAAACAATACAATCATTATGGTACTTTTGAGCACATTGCAATGTTACTACTCACCAACCAGGTACATATGTTTGTATGCATCCAACATACAGTGAATGTACACACATATGCATACTCACATATGTAAACTTCCAATCCTGAAACAGGTGAACCTGGGGGATGTAGCCCACAACCCTTTGACATCAATTTAAGACTGCCAATGACTGAGATCCTATTATACAGTGAAATCTCTCTAATCCGACACTCAATGGGACCTGAAAATAATGTTGGATTAGGAGGTTGTTGGATTATGGAGTGTCTCTTACCATGCTTATGTATGGTGACTGTACCTCATATAATGGTTGGATTAGAGAGAATGTTGGATTATAGAGGTGTCGGATTAGCGAGGTTTCACTGTATTATGACATAAGGGAATAATAACCTGCTGACAACAGTACTACTACTTTGAGGTGCAACACGAGGAGGTAACTGAGCATGTGTATAGTGCCATGCAATGTGACATGTGCAATGCTGAAAGTATTCCAGGTGCAGCCATTTTGAATTCCTCATCATTAGCTATGCATAAATTTCCCTTTATGGAAGTGGCCAGACCTCACTAATGTCTTGTTGAATTAATTTCCAAGAATTCGAAGTCATGTGATTAAGACTCCTTAATTATTCCCAATTGTGTACACCTTATGCAAATGACATTCTTGTGGTATGGTTCAGTCTTTCCAAGAACTGTGAGTTGATTGATTGCAGGACAGGTCCTACAACACTGATTATTAGTGAAATAATGATCATGCAATTGTGAGGATTATCTCTAGTGGCTTAGGTGTGCGCAGTTTGGCTGCATGTCTATGTTAAGTTAAAGACTCAGTGTTCAGCAAGGAGCATGACTGCAACCAGAACCATGCAGCTAGTCATTGTGCAGAGTTCATAGTCTACTACTATACCATCTACATTTTTATGCATATACATGCATGTTATGTGCCATGTCATATATCTCATGCAAATAGAATGCAGCCTTAACTTTGAAAATTGGATTAACACCCCCTTAGGTCCCCAATATCAAACTTACTGATTGTACTCCAGTGTAACAGTTCATCACTATTATTGCATGTATAAGAAGTTGTTGGACTTTAGATTTTTTCGGATTCCCAAAAAGTTACGTACGTATGTGTTTAAGATTGACTGTGACAGCTGACTCCTGAATTATCCCTGGTTGTGTACACAGTCATTTCATAATTATGCAAATGACATTTTTGTGGTTTGGTTAGGTATTCCAAGAACTGACTTCAAATAATAAGAAATCCTTCAGCACTTGCTATCAGGGACTGAAGGCATGTATGTGTACATCGGTATACTAACTGCTTATGTGCACATTTCTTGCAGTTTATCTAATATATAAGTACATTATTATACATATAATGAAAGCATTTGGTGGGAAGCATGTGATGATTTTGTAATGGGCAACAGGAGGTGTGATCTGAGGAGTATGTGAACATTTTTCGCTTACCTGTGTAGACAGATGTATATGTAGTAGTAGACAGTGTACACATTTTGTGGGGTCTGGTGTGTTTGCTTGCACATGTACATGTACATAAATATGTAGTTCAGATAAAGTAACAGTGCTGCTTCAAAGTAACCATTCATAAGTGTATTCAGTATAATTTAATAATTATTATAATATGATAATGAACTTCATACAATGTATTGGTAGACTGTTTTGATATGAAAACAGTTTAGGACCAATTTTGTCTTGTCATCGATAGCTAAGCTACCATAACGATTTCCAGGCATGTGGTGATGCAATGTTTTATTCAATAATTCATCAAATCCCTCAATAATGCATGGTGTTTAATATACATTTAATACTCTTTCAGTACATTTAGAAATCAGACTATACAATTATAATATAATAATGATCATACACCAATTAGCTGTGAAAGTAAAGTTTATTCAGAGATAATAGTATTGATACAGCGTTGTTCCCGTCACTTCGTCTCGAACGCCATGGGCTACTCTAGGTGGGTCCCCGTGGCCAAGTCTAGTTTGAGTGGTGTCTCCATCAGCTCACTCAACAATGACATCGTAGGGCAGGCGTCCCAGATCGTATTTGTGATTCTTTCCTGACAGGATCGTGTCCCAGCAGTGATTGAGGCGGCTGTTTTTCTGCGTTACCTGAATGTGAACTGATGACTAGTTCTCTATCGTCAATGCGCCGCCAATTTTCCTCTCAATACTGCTCCACGTAGATTTTGCTGTCTGTGAAACGTCGACCAGTTATCAAGTTGTTTGCGAACTGTACTAGCTAGTAGGTTGAATCCTGGAAGTTTATAAATGAACACAAGATAATTATAGATTATTATAGGTAATATATATATAATATATATAATATTATTTGATGCATTGTATAATGCAGCTGCAGTGCTTCATTATTACCTTGTCACAATTTCATACATTTTGCCCACATTATATCATGATAAAAATTTATAAGAATAATATTTATCAATGTGTTGGATATGGGGGAATGTGCACTTGTTAGCACATGTACCTGAGCAGGTGTATAGTAAACACAAACATGCACATGCAAACACATGCATATACACATGCACATGCACACATACAAAAAGGCACGCATGGGCACATGCACACACACACACACTCACATGCACGCACACACACACACACACACACACACACACACACACACACACACACACACACACACACACACACACAATGTTGATTAAACCACCTGCACATCTTGTCCTAGTAATATCATGCAATTATACCTCTTACGTATCATCATGTATCCTAAACCATAATATACTCTATTAACTGGGATCAGATCTCTATATTCGCAGATGATATAAAAATATCGGTGTTCTTAATCATACAAGAATGTCAAACTTGATGAAATACAAATATTATGTCACAAGTATTATAATAGTTAATCACTGTAATCGACTCTGGCATCACAGCTAGGGAATCTGAGACCCCTGTAAAAGTTGCCCCCCCCCCCCCCCCTCCCCGAGTAAAAATTCATAGGGAATATGGCTTCTCCTTAAGAAAATTGGTACCCCTATTTTCTAAAGAATATTATGCTTCCCATGAGTCAAACTTTCCAGGTTATATCCTTGTACATTTGCTGTATAATTTTATCACTGTTACAGTAGCAATATTATACAAATAATAATTATTATTACATATGCATTTTAATATGAGGGTTTGGAAGGTCGATGTTGCTCGGTTCCCATTCTGATCTGATCACTCTTTTGCTTGTATCCATTGCTAAACCAATTGCTATGGAATAAGGGACAAAGCTGGAAACGTCCATTATATAATATATAATATCTGAATTAGCATTTTGATGGGAAAAAGGCAGTTTTTTCACAAGTTTTGCCCTGCCATTTGGGGTGCATGCTGTGCCATATTCACTCAGCAAAATATGCATGGGGAGGACAAGTTCAGAATTCAGGATTCAGGTGTCTTTTTATACTGTGGTACCCATGCAGGAAACTAAATAGTAGATTTAGAACTTTTTGAATTTGATCTTGGGCCATCCCATAGTCCATACCTGCAAATCACTTCTTTTCACTAACAGGCTACCAGTACCCCCCCAATTCACCGTGACTCCAGTCCATAACGATATTCATGGGAAATATGACCGCTGTGCTTCCAAAAACTATACCCTGCATTATGTACACTAATGACGTCTATTTACCATAAAAGGCTGTAAGACCAACGGTTCAGTTGTATCGATTACTAAATAGTCTATAAGGCGCGTCATTATCTTCTCCGGACATTCATTTCAGAACAGTCGGAAGATGGGCGGCTCATTAACGATTCACAACACCACTAAAATTACGGTAGTCGTGACCCTGGAGAACACTAGAATCAATCATCGTAGAGACACCATCCTGCCTGGAGGGAAACACGACTATAAACTGGCACGTTTCAACTACGATATTAATGTCGAGGGAGCAGATGATAACACTCTACAAAATTCACTTGGTTCGTCACCTAGGAAAGCCTACAACGTGACGATCCACGGCACTGATCTATTGTACCGAACAGTACACCCTGTTCGACTGCCTGGAATAAGCGCTACGAAGTCTGATGGAAAAACCATGGAGCTTTTTATCAATGGAAGAGAGATAAGCAGGGACGAGTTGAAATTGGAACTTAGCACCGGCCCGCCACCTGAACCGGAAATTAAAGGTGTTGGACAACCTATATCCAACTACAATACTCAATTAGTCACAATCAACACCTAGGTAGCCGGCGAGTGACCACAAGATTCATGATCAGCAACAGTAACAGTACTATAATATAGTACGTGTGTAGCCAGTGTGTTTGGTTATATAGCCTATCTGATTCAAATGTGTAAAGCATAATATTATATCTTTTGTTATATTGTGTGTGTGAAATAATTTTCACTATAGTATTAATTAAATGTCAAGTACTATAGTATATATTGAATTCAAAAACATCATTAATATACATTATATAACAATTATATAATATAATAGCCTTTACTCATCAAAAATTGCTTGGTATGCACACATAGCACATACACACACATTCACGTGCATACACAGTAAGCCAAAAATGTACATACACACAGTATGCATGTGTACACATACACACATGCATGCACACACTGTACTTACACTATACTGTACACGCAGTGTTCAACCATAGATAATAGAACTATGGTTCAACAACAACTTAAAATGTCCTCGCAATCGATAGGTGTGATCATGCATGCTAACCCATACTGATGATTCTTTTAAATAAGATTACATGACATTATCTGGAACAAATGATAATCACGGTATTCTTGAGCCAGATCATACTTGGCTTCTTGATGAATTGCTGAGCATCCACTTCCACTATATATCTACTTCTTAGAATCAAACAAATATAAATTAAGCATTTATTGCCCTAATATAACTGAATAGGATTAAATATGCTGGACAAACAGCACACACACACACACACACGCGTGCACGCACGCATGCACACACGCACGCACACACACACACACACACACACACACACACACACACACACACACACACACACGTACACACGCACACACACACACACACATGCATACACAAAGAACCATGGAAAGGGACCATAAACAATACAATGCCAGTTTATTGCATAATGTAATATTATTATATACCCACCAACCATGTACATGTGCATCCAACATACAGTGAATGCACATGTGCACTCACACATAGAAAACAAATGTGACTAGTACAGAATAGATATGCATATATATACCATACTAGGGTTTTTAGCCAGAGATGAAATAAAGGGGAGATTCATTGCCATGTCCATATGTGTGGTCTGGTGCTGCTTTCGAAATTTCTCTGTATTCCATCAAACCTATAATCCATAGCTATGCTATGCATATAATTGGGGCGAGCCGAAGCGAGCCCCTCTCTTGCGAGTCGGCCGCCTGCCCGCCTACGCTTCCGGTGTGGAAATATTTATATATATATATATGTTTGTATTACGTATTTAGGCCAACAATTTGGCCAACGTTTTCGACGTCTGGCGCGATCGTGCGACTCTCTGGAGGACGGTAACTCTTTTCGAGACGTCAGGGACGTCCGGAGAAAGACGTGGATACCCTTTTCGAGACGATCGAGGCGATTTTTCAAACACGCTGACGTTTCTTTCTCCGGGACGCCGTGCCATTTTGATCGACTGCCAATTCTGGTACTGGCACAATTGATCCCCTTCGAACCGTTCTCCAAACACAAGAAACATTCTTCTAGAACTAGAAAGACGCGGGGACACTCGGGACATCTTCTGAAAGGCAGGAAACGACCGGGGGAGCAGGGTCCTTCTTCGGCGAGTCGGGTGTTATATCTTACGTGTTTAAACATCTATCTCTCATTATTTTGACCATTCTAAAACTGTTACATGGTTTGTTAGACCACATGTTCATGCTTTTGAACCTTTTGTGTCTGAATGATTCTCTTGTGGAACAAGGAATCTCGAAATACATGTTAATGTCGTATGGTCTCACACATAGAAACGCAAAGTAACGTTGTCGACACGCATACATCAACTGCTATTGTTCCTGTACTTCAACTTGGGCACATCTGCTGCTAAATGGGACAGACCCTATGTGCACATGCTGACATATGCACCTGAATGGGGCAAGCTGTAGCTGTCTAACACAATGGGATAATATCAATGCATTTTGATGTACACACTTATCAACATTTGGTATTTCTTCCCATAATACGTTTGGAGTAGGGAGTAAGTTAAGGTAGAGTTAGGGTAGGGTTAGGGTTAGGGTAGGGGTAGGGTTTTATATTTACGCATTGATTCATTTTAATGCTGTGTAATCCATCTATATAATAATCATTATCATCTTTCTGTGCTGCAACATGGGATGAACATGCTGTTACTACTGCAACTACTGCACAGCAGCAGAACACAGCACACTGCATACTTAGCCACCCTGTCAAGCACTTATGAATTTACTGGCATTTCCATAATTGCCTGAATAGAGCATGCTGCAGACATCAGTCAGAGCCTGTGTGTACGTTTTCAATGCCAGCTACTGCACATCTATGCTGACCCCTGCTAACAGGGCGAGCTTAGGCGAGCCCCTTCAGACTCTGTCTGAACTAGTTGGGGCGAGCCTAAGCGAGCCCCTCTCTTGCGAGTCGGCCGCCTGCCCGCCTACGCTTCCGGTGTGGATATATATATATATATGTATGTATTCTATATTTAGGCCAACAATTTGGCCAACGTTTTCGACGTCTGGCGCGATCGTCTGACCCTCTGAAGGACGGAAACTCTTTTCATGACGTCCGGTACGTCAGGAGAAAGACGTGGATGTCCTTTTCGAGACGATCGAGGCGAATTTTCGAACACGTTGACGATTCTTTCTTTGGGACGCCGTGCCATTTTGATCGACTGCCAATTCTGGTACTGGCCGAATTGATCACCTTCGAACCGTTCAACAAACACATGAAACATTCTTCTACAACTAGAAAGACGCGGGGACACTCGGGACATCTTCTGAAAGGCAGGAAACGACCGGGGGACCAGGGTCCTTCTTCGGCGAGTCGGGCGTTATATCTTACGTGTTAAAACATCGATCTCTCGTTGTTTTGACCATTCTAAAACTGTTAGGTGGTTCTTTGGACCACATTCAATGCTTTTGAACCTTTTGTGTCTGAATGATTCTCTTGTGGAACAAGGAATCTCAAAACATGTTAAGGCCCTATGGTCTCACACATAGAAACGCGAAGTAACGTTGTCGAAACGCATACATCAACCCATTGTCCCTGTACTTCAACTTGGGCACATCTGCTGCTAAATGGGACAGACACTATGTGCAAATGCTGACATATGCACCTGAATGGGGCAAGCTGTCTAACACAATGGGATGACATCAATGCATTTTGATATACACAATTATCAACATTTGGTATTTCTTCCTACAGCTAATACGTTTGGAGTAGGGAGTAAGTTAAGGTAGAGTTAGGGTAGGGTTAGGGTTAGGGTAGGGGTAGGGTTTTATATTTACGTATTGACTCATTTTGATGCTGTCAGACATTTCTGTGCTGCAACATGGAATAAAAATCTTTGTTACTACTGCAACTACTGCACAGCAGCAGAACCCAGCACACTGCATGTACTTAGCCACCCTATCAGGCACTTATGGATATGCTGGCATTTCCATAATCGCCTGAATGGAGCATGCATGCTGCAGACATCAGTCAGTGTCTGTGTGTACATTTTCAAAGCCATCTACTGTGCATCTATGCTGACCCCTGCTGACAGGGTGAGCTTAGGCGAGCCCCTTCAGACTCTGTCTGAACTAGTTGGGGCGAGCCTAAGCGAGCCCCTCTCTTGCGAGTCGGCCGCCTGCCCGCCTACGCTTCCGGTGTGGATATATATATATATATGTATGTATTCTATATTTAGGCCAACAATTTGGCCAACGTTTTCGACGTCTGGCGCGATCGTCTGACCCTCTGAAGGACGGAAACTCTTTTCATGACGTCCGGTACGTCAGGAGAAAGACGTGGATGCCCTTTTCGACAAGATCGAGGCGATTTTTCGAACACGCTGACGATTCTTTCTTTGGGACGCCGTGCCATTTTGATCGACTGCCAATTCTGGTACTGGCCGAATTGATCACCTTCGAACCGTTCAACAAACACATGAAACATTCTTCTACAACTAGAAAGACGCGGGGACACTCGGGACATCTTCTGAAAGGCAGGAAACGACGGGGGGACCAGGGTCCTTCTTCGGCGAGTCGGGCGTTATATCTTACGTGTTAAAACATCTATCTCTCATTATTTTGACCATTCTAAAACTGTTACATGGTTATTTAGACCACATATCAATGCTTTTGAACCTTTTGTGTCTAAATGATTCCCTTGTGGAACAAGGAATCTCGAAATACATGTTACTGCCGTATGGTTTCACACATAGAAACGCGAAGTAACGTTGTCGACACGCATACATCAACTGCTATTGTTCCTGTACTCCTACTTGGGCACATCTGCTGCTAAATGGGACAGACCCTATGTGCACATGCTGACATATGCATCTGAATGAGGCAAGCTGTAGCTGTCTAACACAATGAGATGACATCAATGCATTTCGATGTACACATTTATCAACATTTGGTATTTCTTCCTATACAGTGTAGTACTTTTGGAGTAGGGAGTAAGTTAAGGTAGAGTTAGGATAGGGTTAGGGTTAGGGTAGGGTTAGGGTTTTATATTTACGCATTGACTCATTTTGATGCTGTGTAATACATCTATAAAATCATTATCATCCTTCAATACAACACAGACATCTCTGTGCTGTAACATGGAATAAACATGTTGTCACTACTGCAACTACTGCACAGAAGCAGAACCCAGCACACTGCATGTACTTAGCCACCCTATCAGGCACTTATGGATATGCTGGCATTTCCATAATCGCCTGAATAGAGCATGCATGCTGCAGACATCAGTCAGTGCCTATGTGTGCGTTTTCAATGCCAGCTACTGCGCATCTATGCTGACCCCTGCTAACAGGGCGAGCTTAGGCGAGCCCCTTCAGACTCTGTCTGAACTAGTTACCGAGCGTTAGCGAGGTAATTGTTTCCGTTCGTTAGGGGAGTCCGATCGAGGTTGCCCACGCACATAATTGCGGTGGCCGCCAATATTGTGTGATTTAGGTCATTTTTTGGTTTCTTTGAACGCAAATCGTTCGTCGATCGAAGCGTTCAGCACTAAGTCGTCCCACCGGTGGTAATGGGGCACGGTCGCAGCATGTATTGAAATGGCAAACTTAGACAAACGTTTCCTGTGGTTCACACACGATCCGTTAAAAGAGCACTTACTTTTCGATTCCTCCCGTCGACAAATTTCGGACTGCATCACTACCAAGTACCTTAAGACAATTCAAATAACAATTGTCAACTTTTTTGCACAACGATTGCCGAAGAGCAGGGTTCGCCAATTCGTCGTTCGGGACACCAAATGGTCGGCCATCATGACGTCCATTTTGGAAGACATTTTTTGATGATGTCACTGAACTACGTCATATCATAGATCTTGATATGCAAGATCTATTTGCGAGGTTCTGAACTTTGTTCACAACTAGTTATTACTAGTTCAGACAGAGTCTGAAGGGGCTCGCCTAAGCTCGCCCTGTTAGCAGGGGTCAGCATAGATGCACAGTAGCTTGCATTGAAAACGTACACACAGGCACTGACTGATGTCTGCAGCATGCATGCTCCATTCAGGCGATTATGGAAATGCCAGCATATCCATAAGTGCCTGATAGGGTGGCTAAGTACATGTAGTGTGCTGGGTTCTGCTGCTGTGCAGTAGTTGCAGTAGTAACAAAGATTTTTATTCCATGTTGCAGCACAGAAATGTCTGACAGCATCAAAATGAGTCAATGCGTAAATATAAAACCCTACCCCTACCCTAACCCTAACCCTACCCTAACTCTACCTTAACTTACTCCCTACTCCAAACGTAGCTGTAGGAAGAAATACCAAATGTTGATAATTGTGTACATCAAAATGCATTGATGTCATCCCATTGTGTTAGACAGTTTGCCCCATTCAGGTGCATATGTCAACATCTGCACATAGTGTCTGTCCCATTTAGCAGCAGATGCGCCCAAGTTGAAGTACAGGAACAATAGCAGTTTATGTATGCGTTTCGACAACGTTACTTTGCGTTTCTATGTGTGAGACCATAGGGCCTTAACATGTATTCCGAGATTCCTTGTTCCACAAGAGAATCATTCAAACACAAAAGGTTCAAAAGCATGAACATGTGGTCTAAATAACCATGTAACAGTTTTAGAATGGTCAAACTAATGAGAGATAGATGTTTTAACACGTAAGATATAACGCCCGACTCGCCGAAGAAGGACCCTGGTCCCCCCGTCGTTTCCTGCCTTTCAGAAGATGTCCCGAGTGTCCCCGCGTCTTTCTAGTTCTAGAAGAATGTTTCATGTGTTTGTTGAACGGTTCGAAGGTGATCAATTCGGCCAGTACCAGAATTGGCAGTCGATCAAAATGGCACGGCGTCCCAGAGAAAGAATCGTCAGCGTGTTCGAAAAATCGCCTCGATCGTCTCGAAAAGGGCATCCACGTCTTCCTCCAAACGTCCCTGACGTCTCGAAAAGAGTTTCCGTCCTTCAGAGGGTCGTACGATCGCGCCAGACGTCGAAAACGTTGGCCAAATTGTTGGCCTAAATATAGAAAACATACATATATATATATATATATTATTATTATTATTATTACTAGTTCAGACAGAGTCTGAAGGGGCTCGCCTAAGCTCGCCCTGTTAGCAGGGGTCAGCATAGACGTGCAGTAGCTGGCATTGAAACGTACACACAGGCACTGACTGATGTCTGCAGCATGCTTTATTCAGGCGATTATGGAAATGCCAGCATATCCATAAGTGCTTGACAGGGTTCTGCTGCTGAGCAGTAGTTGCAGCAGTAACAGCATGTTTATTCCATGTTGTAGCACAGAAATGTCTGATGTTGCATTGAATGATGATAATGATTTTATAGATGTATTACACAGCATCAAAATGAGTCAATACGTAAATATAAAACCCTACCCCTACCCTAACCCTAACCCAACCCTAACCCTACCTTAACTTACTCCCTACTCCAAACGAATTATAGGAAGTAATACCAAATGTTAATAAGTGTGTCTGCAGCATGCTCTAGCTATTCAGGCGATTATGGAAATGCCAGCATATCCATAAGTGCTTGATAGGGTGGCTAAGTGCATTCAGTGCTGGGTTCTGCTGTTGTGCAGTAACGTACACACAGGCACTGACTGATGTCTGCAGTATGCTCAATTCAGGCGATTATGGAAATGCCAGCAGATCCATAAGTGCTTGATAGGGTGGCTAAGTGTATGCAGTGTGCTGGGTTCTGCTGCTGAGCAGTAGTTGCAGTGATAACAATAGGCTCATCCCATGTTGCAGCACAGAAATGTATCTGTTGTATTCAAGGATGATAATGATTTTATAAATGTAGTACACCGCATCAAAATGAGTCAATACGTAAATATAAAACCCTACCCCTACCCTAACCCTAACCCTACCCTAACCCAACCTTAACGTACTCCCTACTCCAAACGTATTATAGAAAGAAATCCCAAATATTAATAAGTGTGTACATCAAAATGTATTGATGTCATCCCATTGTGTTCTGTATACCATGCATTACTGTAGCACAAGTTGATATACACAAATTTCAATAGACAGCTACAGCTTGCCCCACTCAGGTGCATATGTCAGCATCTGCACATAGCGTCTGTCCCATTTAGCAGCAGAGGTGCCCAAGTTGAAGTTCAGGAACAATAGCAATTGATGTGTGCGTTTCGACAACGTTACTTTGCGTTTCTATGTGTGAGGCCATACGCCTTAACATGTATTTCAAGATTCCTTGTTCCACAAGAGAATCATTCAGACAAAAAAGGTTCAAAAGCATGAATATGTTGTCTAACGAACCATGTAACAGTTTTAGAATGGTCAAAACAAGGAGAAATAGATGTTTCAACACGTAAGATATAACGCCCGACTCGCCGAAGAAGGACCCTGGTCCCCCGTCGTTCCCTGCCTTTCAAAAGATGTCCCGAGTGTTCCCGCGTCTTTCTAGTTCTAGAAGAATGTTTCTTGTGTTTGTCGAACGGTTCGAAGGGGATCAATCTCGCCAGTACCAGAACTGGTAGTCGATCAAAATGGCACGGCGTCCCAAAGAAAGAACCGTCAGCGTGTTTGAAAATTCGCCTCGATCGTCTCGAAAAGGGCATCCTCGTCTTTCTCCGGTCGTCCCTGACGTCTCGAAAAGAGTTTCCGTCCTCAAAAGAGTCGCACGATCGCGCCAGACGTCGAAAACGTTGGCCAAATTGTTGGCCTAAATATAGGAAACAAACAAATATATATATCCACACCGGAAGCGTAGGCGGGCAGGCGGCCGACTCGCAAGAGAGGGGCTCGCTTAGGCTCGCCCCAACTAGTTCAGACAGAGTCTGAAGGGGCTCGCCTAAGCTCGCCCTGTTAGCAGGGGTCAGCATAGATGCACAGTAGTTGGCATTGAAAATGTACACACAGGCACTGACTGATGTCTGCAGCATGCATGCTCTATTCAGGCGATTATGGAAATGCCAGCATATCCATAAGTGCCTGATAGGGTGGCTAAGTACATGCAGTGTGCTGGGTTCTTCTGCTGTGCAGTAGTTGCAGTAGTGACAACATGTTTATTCCATGTTGCAGCACAGAGATGTCTGTGTTGTATTGAAGGATGATAATGATTTTATAGATGTATTACACAGCATCAAAATGAGTCAATGCGCAAATATAAAACCCTAACCCTACCCTAACCCTAACCCTATCCTAACTCTACCTTAACTTACTCCCTACTCCAAAAGTACTACACTGTATAGGAAGAAATGCCAAATGTTGATAAATGTGTACATCAAAATGCATTGATGTCATCTCATTGTGTTAGACAGCTACAGCTTGCCCCATTCAGGTGCATATGTCAGCATGTGCACATAGGGTCTGTCCCATTTAGCAGCAGATGTGCCCAAGTAGGAGTACATGCAGGAACAATAGCAGTTGATGTATGCGTGTCGACAACGTTACTTCGCGTTTCTATGTGTGAGACCATACGGCATTATCATGTATTTCGAGATTCCTTGTTCCACAAGAGAATCATTCAGACACAAAAGGTTCAAAAGCATTGATATGTGGTCTAAAGAACCACCTAACAGTTTTAGAATGGTCAAAAGAACGAGAGATCGATGTTTTAACACGTAAGATATAACGCCCGACTCGCCGAAGAAGGACCCTACTCCCCCGGTCGTTTCCCACCTTTCAGAAGATGTCCCGAGCGTCCCCGCGTCTTTCTACTTCCAGAAGAATGTTTCATGTGTTTGTTGAACGGTTCGAAGGTGATCAATTCGGCCAGTACCAGAATTGGCAGTCGATCAAAATGGCACGGCGTCCCAGAGAAAGAATCGTCAACGTGTTCGAAAAATCGCCTCGATCGTCTCGAAAAGGGCATCCACGTCTTTCTCCAGACGTACCGGACGTCATGAAAAGAGTTTGCGTCCTTCAGAGGGTCAGACGATCGCGCCAGACGTCGAAAACGTTGGCCAAATTGTTGGCCTAAATATAGAATACATACATATATATATATATATATATATATCCACACCGGAAGCGTAGGCGGGCAGGCGGCCGACTCGCAAGAGAGGGGCTCGCTTAGGCTCGCCCCAATTATTATTGTTATTAAAGTGCATTGTAGGACAGTTGTCCAAATTAGCACTAAATAAGAATTCCAAAAGTTATTTAGTATCTATTTACTAAATTTTAATAGTTCCTTTCTAGATTTCCACATATTTAGAACAAATCTGGCAATCTTGGGCATTTCCAAACTCTTCAAAATTTTGTCACTCTTTTCATCCTCATTCAAGTTTCCAAGATTCTCTTCCTCTCTTATCCAAACCCTATGCAAATCAAGCTTTGTGCATATAGTTAAAAAGTGCTTTTCATCTTCAATTCCCTCTCCACATAATTTGCATATTCTATCCTCCCTCTTATTTCCTCTCCATCTACCCATCTCCACTTCTAATTTACAACACCCTGCCCTTAATTCAGCCCCTAATCTCCTACAAGTTCTATCCTCTATGTATACAATCCCTCCCCTGCCTTCTCCAAGTCTATCTCCGCTTACTTCCAACTCCCTCCTCCACCATTCTAATTTACTTTTGTTTTTAATTGCTTCACCCCATTCACCTCTAACTGCTCTCCAAATACTAGATCTTACTATTGAATCAACTTGATAATTATTCAATCCCTCAAATAACTTTGCTGTTATCTCATGCTCTTCTACCCCAAACCATAATGCAAATTTCCTAATCCCTATTCCCCAATCACTGTCTTCCCAAGTCGATCTAACTATTTTCTTTATCAGTCTGTTATCACCCATTCTTTCAATCTTCATCCACAGTCTGAAGGCCCGTAGCTGAATCTCCCACCTAATCGGCAACCATCCTGCTTCTAGTTCTAAAGCTGTAATTGGAAATTTTGAATGTACTCCCAAAAAATTTCGAATCGCTGTCAATTGTACTCTTTCTAATTGTTTACCATGCTTTCCCATTAACCCCCACACTTCACACCCATACATCATACTTGGTAGAACTAGACTCGTGAATAATTTGGAAAATGACCTCCATCCTATCTGTCCAATTTGTCTTTTCATATATATATCCACACCGGAAGCGTAGGCGGGGCAGGCGGCCGACTCGCAAGAGAGGGGCTCGCTTAGGCTCGCCCCAATTATGCTTGATGTACACAATGTCATCAGCCTATGTGGGCAGTCTCTACAAGTGTCATACACTCAACACCACAGGCGTGGCAACATGCCCAAAATGGTAATAGTAATAACAAACTCCTTCAATTCACAATGACCAACGCACAATACAAATTAACATTATACAAGAAAGGGGTGGCTATAAGTGTGATTACGTAGCTTGAGGGTAAGGAGGGGGTGGTCCTTGTACGTCTTCTGCCGGTGGGGGAGACATACCTATCCCCAACTGACATTCTCCACAGCTGTTAATGCTTTCACTGATGCAAAACACTTTGGTTTTCCCGCCGGATTTCGAGGCGTGGATTTTATCAAGTTCTACTGGTTTAACGACTCTGTAAGCTGTTCCCGTACCGTCAGCCGGAACATTATGGGCGACTCTAGCCGACAACCCTCGCTCAAGTGGATATTGCAGTGTTTGGTGATCAGCCCCCTCAACGATGATGTCGTAGTCGAGGAGTGCCAGGTCGTAGTCGTGTCTTCCTCCTGGTTGGATCGTGTCTCGACAGTGTCTCACTCCGTTGTTCTTCAACGTTACCACAACGTGGACTTTTGTTTTGTTCTCTATTGTCAAAGAACCCCCATGTCCTCATCAATGTGACCGATCGATTAGTTACCAAGAAAGCCTGAAACGTTGAAACGTTGTAATCCACTTTTTTACAATAACAAAATAAGTTCTGGGATTTGGTCAAGCCTGTCCAAATACTATACAGATCAATAGGTGTATGTATACGTAATAATTAATGAGGTAGTTGTATAATAGTAATTATGACCATAATTGGAGTCGACGGTCAATAACACTATTGTAATAATTTCTACAATGTATGTTGTACTCACCAGTTGTTTGCTTAGTATATGCCTCTGTGATGTGAACTGTGTGTGTGTGTGTGTGTGTGTGTGTGTGTGTGTGTGTGTGTGTGTGTGTGTGTGTGTGTGTGTGTGTGTGTGTGTGTGTGTGTGTGTGTGTGTGTGTGTGTGTGTGTGTGTGTGTGTGTGTGTGTGTGTGTTACTTAATATATACAATACTGTATAAATTTCCCTCTATAGAAGTGGCCAGACCTCGCTAATGTTTTGTTGGATTTCCAAGAATTCGAAGTCATGTGATTAAGACTCCTTAATTATTCCCAATTGTGTACACCTTATGCAAATGAAATTCTTGTGGTATGGTTCAGTCTTTCCAAGAACTGTGAGTTGATTGATTGCAGGACAGGTCCTACAACACTGATTATTAGTGAAATAATGATCATGCAATTGTGAGGATTATCTCTAGTGGTTTAGGTGTGCGCATTTTGGTTGTCTAACACTAATACCCCGTTTACACGGCCCACTTTTGGTCAGTAAACCACAGGAACTGGGCTGGCCCGAATTCCTGTGGTTGGCCTGGCACCTGTTTACACGTATTATTTTGTAAATTGTGTTAAGTGGGCCAGAGCCTCGTGCTAACAATATTCATACTGTTATAATGATATTTATTATCAATGAATATTATTATGTAGGGTACATAATAACTTCTTTTCCTTCAACCTAGTAAAAGAAGCATAATGTATGGTGTACGGAACATTTACCAGTTTGTAGGTATCATTTCTTTAATTCTCGCTTATGTCATGTCCTTGAGAAGTATTGTAAACAGGAGGAGACGTCGATTGTTAGCTTACAGGAAGCAGAGATTCTTACAGAGAACTGCTTTTTATATCAATTTGGTGTCGTCTGTAACACTAAGGCCAAGATCCAGGTGGATCTATGAAAGATCAAGCCACTGGTGGGAGAATATAGTTCATTCATTTCCCTTGATATCCTCTCAAAAATGGAAGCATTCCTCCTAGAACTCTCTAATATTATAATGACTGTACCTCCTCATCAGCCCAAATTTTAATCAAGCAGAGTACTTCAGCATCACTCCATGTACCTTGAGCCATCATGTGCGGAAAATTGAGCGGTTACGAGACAGTGGATAGCAGAGAATCGCTTTAGCGTTAACGTTCACTTCACTGAAGTTTAGATTCGCAAGTTTCGAGGTGAAACGGTTACTTCGCAACAGCAACTCGCTAATTTTACCAAATTAACACGAAGCGTTCATGGAATTCTTCGTACCGACGTTCGCTTTTGATCGATCGAAGAAGATTACCGCTAAATAAAAGTAAATTTGCGTTTACACGGACGTTTCACAACTGGGCCAACCGCAACTAGGCTGGCCGGCCGAAGTATCCCTGGTTGTGTGTACACAGTCACTTCATAATATTATGTAAATGAAATTTTTGTGGTTTGGTTTTAGGGCTTCCAAGAACTGACGGTCATTTAATAAGAAATCCTTCAGCACTGATCATCAGGGACTGAAACATATGTGTACATTGGTACTGACTGCCTATGTGCACATTTATGTGTATAATTTTGGTTGCAGTTCATCTATACATAAGTACGTTGTATGTATAATGAAAGTATTTGGTGGGCAGCATGTGTTGATGTAGCTATATACACAGATTGATTGATTGATATAATTGGTGGGGTCTGGTGTGTTTGCTTGCACATGTACATGTACATAAATTAAAATTATAATATGCAGACCAGAGATAATGTAACAGTGCCACTTCAAAGTAACCATGCATGCATAACTGTGATTAGTATACATGTATAATATTATGATGATGAACAGACTGACTATGTTATAATATGCATTAAAGACAGTTTAGGTTTTATTTTGTCTTGTCATCAATAGCTAAGCTATAGTTGACATTTTCTTAGCATGTGGTGATACGCCTTATTCAATTCATCAAATACCTCAATAATGCATGTGTCATAATATACAGTATATTTCCAATAGTCTTACTGTAACAGTTTCAATTATATACTAAATTAGTTGTGAAAGAAAAACTAGTCAATACACAAAGTATCAGATCTAGAATATATTATACTGGCTTAAGTCTTATAATTCACAGATAATAGTATCAATACAGGGTTTGGCTATAATTAATAACGCCGCCTAGTAGCTTATCACTTATAGACGTTGACGATCGTGTCCTGGTTGATTTTCACGCCAGGGTCAACCTGAGAATATGCGGGTACATCAGGTGGAGTGCACCTACTAATCCATAACTCACATTCTCCACTGATGTTAACGGTATTAGTGATGTAAAGCACTAAGTGTTTATAGTCGGCCGGGTACACGTTTTCCATTATTGTCGGTCTGACGATACTGTACATTGTTCCCGTCACTTCGTCTCGAACGCCATGGGCCACTCTAGGCGAGTCCCCGCGGCCAAGTTTAGTTTGAGTGGTGTCTCCATCTGCTCCCTCAACAATGACATCGTAGAACAGGCGTCCCAAATCGTATTTGTGATTCTTTCCTGACAGGATCGTGTCCCAGCAGTGATTGAGGCGGCTGTTTTTCAGCGTTACCTGAATGTGAACTGATGACTTGTTCTCTATCGTCATTGCGCCGCCCATTTTCCTCTCAATACTGCTCCACGTAGATTTCACTGTCGGAGAAACGTCGACCAGTTATCAAGTTGTCTGCAAACTGCACTAGTAGCTAGGTTGAGTTCCGGAAGTTTAAATTATACGCAAGCCTGATTATTATTGGATTATTATAGAAACATATACTATTATACACAATGTATATTAATTTATATATATAAATATTTTTGATGTATTGTATAAAGCAGCTGCAGTGCTTCATTATATATGCATGCATGGACTCGGTCATAATTTCATAAACTTTAACATGATCATGATAATTATAAGAATAGGTGTCTTATTTATACTGGGGTACCCATGCAGTAAACTAAATAGTAGAACTTTTGGAATTTAATCTTGGGCCATCCCATAGTCCATGCCTGTAAATCACTTCTTTTGACTAACAGGCTACCTGGTCTAGTACCCCAATTCACCGTGACGCCAGTCCATAACGATATTCATGGGAATATGAGCTTCCAAGCTAGAACTATACCACTATGTACACTAATGACGTCTATTTACCATAAAAGGTTGTAAGACCAAAGGTTCAGTTGTATTGATTACTAAATCGTCTATAGCGCGCGTCATTATCTTCTCCGAACTTCAAAACAGTCGGAAGATGGGAGGCTCATTAACGATTCACAACACCACTAAAATTACGGTAGTCGTGACCCTGGAGAACACGAGGATCAATCACTGTAGAGACACCATCCTGCCCGGAGGGAAACACGACTATGGTCTGGCGCGTTTCAACTACGATATTAATGTCGAGGGAGCAGACAATAACACTCTACAAAATTCACTTGGTTCGTCACCTAGGAAAGCCTACAACGTGAGGATCCACGGCACTGATCTATTGTACCAAACAGTACACCCTGTTCGACTGCCTGGGATAAGCGCTAAGAAGTCTGATGGGAAAACCATGGAGCTTTTCATCACTGGAAGAGAGATAAGCAGGGACGAGTTCAAATTGGAGCTTAGCACCGCACCGCCACCACCTGAACCGGAAATTAAAGGTGTTGAACAACCTATATCCAACTATAATACTCAAGTAGTCACAATCAACACCTAGCTATAGGTAGCCGGCGAGTGACCACACGGTTCATGATCAGCAACAGTACTAGTACGTGTGTAGCCAGTTTGTTTGGTTATATAGCCTATTTGATTCAAATTTGTGGAGCATAATATTATATCTTTTGTTATATTGTGTGCGTGAAATAATTTCACTATAGTATTAATTAATGTCAAGTAACATATAGACTATTATTGAATTCAAAAACATCATTTTACATATAATATATAATAAATATAATAGCCTTTACTCATCAAAAATTGTTTGGTATGCACACATATACACATATTCATGTGCATACACAGTAAGCCTAAAATGTACGTATACACACAGTATGCATGTGTACACGTACACACATGCATGCATACACTGTACTTACACTATACTACACACGCAGTGTTCAACCATAGATAATAGAACTATGGTTCAACAACAACTTAAAATGTCCTCGCAATCGAGAGGTGTGATCATGCATGCTAACCCATACTGATGATTCTTTTCAATAAGATTACATGACATTGTCTGGAATAAATGATAATCACGGTATTCTTGAGCCAGACCATACTTGGCTTTTTGATGAATTGCTAAGCATTCACTTTTACTCCTTAGAAGCAAACAAATATAAATTAAGCATTTACATATTGCCCATTGGAAAATTTCAACTGAATAGGAGCAAATATGCTGGACAAACAGCACACACACACACACACACACACACACACACACACACACACACACACACACACACACACACACACACATGCATACGCAAAGAACCATGGAAAGGGACCATAAACAATACAATGCCACTTTATTGCGTAAATGTAATATTATTATATACCCACCAACCATGTACATGTGCATCCAACATACAGTAAATGCACGACACTCACACATAGAAAACAAACGTGACTAGTACAGAATAGATATGCATAATATACATAACATACTAGAATTTTTAGCCAGAGAAGAAATAAAGGGGAGATTCATTGCCATGTCCATATGTGTGGTCTGGTGCTTCTTTCGAAATTTCTCTGTATTCCATCAAACCTATGATCCATAGCTATGCTATGCATATAATTATTATACGCATGATGTACACAATGTCATGCAGCACTGGTACTATGGGGGCAGTCTCTACAAGTGTCATACACTCAACACCACAGGCGTGGCAACATGCCCGAAATGGTAATAGTAAGAATATAGTCCTTCAATTCACAATGACCAACGCACAATACAAATGAACATTATACAAGAATCGGTGGCTCCTTGTGTGTGTGTTATTATATGCTTGATGTACACAATGTCATGCAGCAGTGGTACTATGGGGCCAGTCTCTACAAGTGTCATACACTCAACACCACAGGCGTGGCAACATGCTCAAAATGGTAATAGTAAGAATATAGTCCTTCAATTCACAATGACCAACGCACAATAAAAATTAACCTACAAGAAAGGGGTGGCTATAAGTGTGATTAGTACGTAGCTTGAGGGTAAGGAGGTGGTGGTCCTTGCACGTCTTCTGCCGGTGGGGGAGACATACCTA
>OZ026567.1:2162929-2330429 GCA_964020155.1 Chondrilla cf. caribensis
TAAATGAAATTGGATGTAATTGTGTAATTGGTGCACAATTACATACATTATTACATTATATACATACATATACATTATTTAGACGTCTCTGCAAAACCCAATAACAACCCAATCAGGTTCACTATCAATTTTTCCATTGGTGCACAATTACACCAGAAATTTGACTGATATCAACTACCATTACAATTACTCCAGCCATAGGAATGTCCATAACAATTAAATTACGATTACTTAGAAATGTGTAGTTAACTGCAGCTAATTACAATTATTGATTACCATTACCACAGCACTGGTGATGAGCAGTTTTTACCATCTAATTTTGTTGAAAAAGACTCAAACAATGTATGCTATACTTTTCCTGATGTGCATCATCATCATACACATTTCTGCAGTGAGACACTCTACACATGTTATTTGTTATTTAGAAGTCTCTGCAAAACCCAATAACAACCCAATCAGGTTCACTATCAATTTTTCCATGGTACAGTTGGATCAAGTTAAATTTGATCTACATGTGCACACAAAGTCATGTATGATTTAATGGGTGGGAGGAGCCTAATAGTATAATATAGCATGCATACATTGGTGTCAAATCTACATATTAAAATTATGTATAGTATATTATGTAACATTATGATTTATTATCATAATAATGGCTACTTAGCCAGTTAGCAGTGTGTACATTGGCTGTTCAAAGCCTTGTCAATCTTCGCGAAGCATATCGTGTCTACTCCACACATACTGTATCTGTCCGCATAACGCCGTAGTGATTTATAAGGGTTTGAAAAGTCCCGCTGGTAGATCATTATTGCGTCACTTGTGAGCCTCGAGTGACTGAGCCCGCGCAGAAAAGTCCGCCGCCATAGCCTTTTGTGAGGAAACTGCTGAGCAATTTTCGAGAGGACAGCCTTCGTTAGCGTCAAAGAGTTAGTTGAAAACCGAAGGCAGTCGTTAATTCGAACAAAGAAGTCTTCAAAAAAGGTAAATAATCTAACATTGCATTGCCACCACATAGTAGCCATTATACCCGAAGCCCGCCTTTTCGTTTTGGAGGGAAAACTATACCACATTTGCCGCCTTTTCTTGTCTAGCCAATAAAATACAGTCAACAGTATTCCGAGCACCTTGTTGTATCATACTTATCATAATCATGGTTCTATTCCACCGACGTTATCTTCTCATTCTTTGGCTTGTTTGGTTCATTGCGTAATATCATTTCGGTTTACCAGCATCTTCGTCGCGGCGTGTAATGATGTTCTGTACTATTAGAACGAAGTGGTGGTGGAATATTTCTTCCTTGGCAGTGTGTGGTCTTCCAGATTAGCTTCTCCCTAACCACGACACTTGACGACGGTATACCCTAACCCATAGCCCGTTATGAGCAACGTGCTGCTACGTTCTTCCCTCTTACATTTCTTATCCCTTCTCCTGTATGCTGTGCTTGCAAAATACTGCAAAACAAGAGTCGTTTGTAGTTTGTCTTCTTCATACAAGTTTTCTTGTACTCATTACTGTGTATGCAGATCAGGTTTCTATTTCCTGAGTGGGAGCTGATATAATGCTCCCTTTTTTGATGTATTAAAATACATGTATACTGTATGTTAAAGTGTGACTTGGCTGCCTTCATATGTATGCACATATTCGAGGAACTACTTGAAACGCCTACCCTACGAGCATGTTAACCACTATGTCACAATCGCACTTCATATCTAAACATGCAACTTCCTCTGGTGGACCCACAACAGGGTAAAATGGTGTTTTCGTTCAAATTCCCCAAGGAACGCCTAAAAATAAAAGCCAACTCCTTTAGGGCACTCTACCTATTCTGTTATGGGCATGTGAGTGCAACATTGATTGCGTACAAACTGAAAAGTTCGCAAGCAAACAAACAGACAAACAGCCAATCTGTGAATTATAGTAAGATGCATATCACAGCTGTGCAGTGGGAATTACGTACGTATGTACATTAGTAATCTGGTGCTCATTGGTATTTCATATTTGCAGCTACGTACGTATATACTATACATTTTCTTATACCATGCAACAATTGTGTCTCTGGTAAAAATTTTGACTTCAAGCCACATATGTATTTGTTTACCTCTCTCTTTTTCCATATTCACATTTAGAGTTTGTGTGTTTGTTTTTCACGGACTTGACAATGGAGCCAGGTTTTTCAGGTACATCAACTCAGGTGAGCTCACTCAATTTTTTACGATCACATGTACAAAGCATGTAGACAATTCAGTTTATTAAATTGTACTAAATCCACATATGTACGTACGTATGTACACATGTACACATGGTATGACAAGAGGTTTACTTTCTATGTGCTATTTATCAAAGCTTATGTGTGTACGTAAGTATAACAACCAATGTACGTTTTTTAGCATTGAGTGTTATGTGAAACCTTGCCTCCTGCCTCAGACAACAGCGGTGTCATCTCAGGGCACCATTTCTGCTGTGCAGGCCTTGCACGATGCTCTATCAGGTCAAATCACAAAGACTACATCTAGCCCTGGATTGGGTTCATCTCCACAGACATCTGCAACCATCCACAGAACTCTGCCTCAGATACGATCCCAGGCAGAAGGCAGCCCCCTTTCTGTACAGAGCATCACCAGTGCCACTCAAGCCCTGGCTAGCATACAGCAAATCCTGGCCAACCGCATTTCCCAGTCTTCAAGTATGCAGTCGTCTCCACCTCATGCATCCCTCACTCCATCGCTGGCACATCTGATGGGTGAACAAGCTGTTGCACTACTGAATGGCGGGGCAAGCAAACAGACACCACCTAACATCAAGTCTTTGCCGGTTCAGGGGACCAATGTATCATCTGATACGAACTCAGTGGTATGTGCAGTCACACCTGGTTTATCCAGCATGCCTTTGCTATTCACATTCATTGTGTTATGCACAATGTACCCCAGTTTATCCAACACCCTGTTTATCTGACACTTTTTCAATGGACTAATGTGTACAGATGGACCAGGCCTTACTGTATGTGTATACGGTACTTTCAGTAAAAAACTGAACGTACTACGGGCGTACCCGTACCCGTATTTTAACCGTACGTAGTCGACACGTCCGTAACCCGTAAATGAGTGACCCGTACTTCTACTGCATTCTTCAGCAAGTGATAATTACTTTAGGCGAAGGTGACAATGATACGTCATAATTCTTGCGCAACGACGGTGTGATTTGATTCCGCGAGACGAAGAAAAATGGCTTATTCGACCGATGTATACCAGCGAATTCGAGTGCTAATCTTTCGGAAACAGAGGATTAGCACGGAATATTCGAAATTACATGGTTTTCTAACCTTTTAGACTTACCGCTGTCGCTCTCGGACACTTTTTTGCCGGGCGAAGGCTCATCTCTGCCTTAAACGAGTTCGAATCAACCGAGCGGGATTCTGACGAGGACGATCTTTCCAACAGACGTTACTCTTCTCACGAAAGAAGGTTTCTGGATTTCTTGTACAGGTGAAGGGGCGCTTTAGGTCTGCATTTCTTTCGATTATCACTTTCTCCAGAAATTTAACAACCCGTACGTATCCCGTAGGTATCAACACGTAGGTAAACCGTACTTAACACGTCCGTTCATCCGTAGGCAACCCGTAGTACGTTCACTTTTTTACTGAAAGTACCGTACTTACGTACGTACTTGTTAACACCCTGACTTCCTTCGTTACTGATTTAAGGTGATAACTACGCTTACCCCAAGTAATGCTATAACCTACCCACGCAGTTGTCAGGGATCTCAACGAGAACCCCTTCTTGGACTTAAGGGGGTGCAGGCTCTCCCCCCCACCTGTGGTGCCGCCCCCTGGCCTACGAAACCCGGAAGTATTTAATGCTAACTCTGATTAACTAACCTAAGATACCACTTAATTTCCCCTGGGGGATTGAGCCCGCACCACCCTTTCACGCCATAAGGCGGAGAGAAAAAAAAAAAAAAAAAAAAAAAAAAAAAAAAAAAAAAAAAAAAAATCGCAGGGACGTTCTCAAAAGCAGTCTGCAACAAGCCAGGAATTGTCGAAGTACCACGCGCCTGCTCCACACAATCGGAAGTCATATACATAATATTAATATACACAATCGCCCGACACATGAACACACAGATGATCCGCGGCGGCGGAAGGCTATGCAATCCACTCCGGAAGTCGGCATTAACTTCATCTAACTTCCTTAAATTCCATTTAACACCCTGACTTCCTTCGTTACTGATTTAAGGTGATAACTACGCTTACCCCAAGTAATGCTATAACCTACCCACGCAGTTGTCAGGGATCTCAACGAGAACCCCTTCTTGGACTTAAGGGGGTGCAGGCTCTCCCCCCCACCTGTGGTGCCGCCCCCTGGCCTACGAAACCCGGAAGTATTTAATGCTAACTCTGATTAACTAACCTAAGATACCACTTAATTTCCCCTGGGGGATTGAGCCCAAGACCCCCGAAGGGGGTTCCCCCAGGTGAGGAGTAAGAGGTTATTTTACTGTCTTATCTATCTATTATTACTTGTTTAAAAGCCTTACCACAACCCCCTAATGCATCCTGAGAGAGACATGCCCGGATATCATCCACTGGTAATCTACATTAGAGATACACCCAGACCTCGCGTCATATGAAAACCCCTTAGGTAACTCTTGAAGTATGCAACCGGCAGTAACACTCGACCTGTTCCAGCGATTAAATAATATGATTGTATAAATATACCACACTCCCATTGTAAGACCATGCACCCCTCCAAAACACTTAATTAGTTAACCAAACACCCTAATGAACATGAGATACACAGTGGCCCCAGGCCCAGTCAGCAGAGATGAGGTGATACCTTTGCCAGATCTTCAACCGAGGGGCGGATGTAGCGCTGGTATGCCATGCTCTGCCAACGTCCAAGAACCTTAATTGTCGATTCTGGCACACCTGCAGCACTCGCAGAAGTGGCTGCCCCAATGCGAAAACTATGCCCGTTAAAACTTGACCCCGCCAAGCCCGATGCTGAGAGGGCTGCTTGGACTTGCTGTACGAACATCGCCCGATGGAGTGGGCTGCCGTCTTGTAATCTAAACAATGGGCCGGGCTCCCCACCGCGTATGGACAAAAAATCCAACAGAGCCCCCACAGGACACAGATCAGACCCCGTTGCCCCCAGAACGACCTGAGTTCCCTGACGAAACTGATCTGTCTTGGACTTTTTAATGGTGAGAATGATCCGCCATGGAGAGGATGACTGATTGAATGTGAAATCGGCCAGCGATAAATGGATGGAGGCATCGTACTGAGTACCATCTGGTACCAAGAATTCTCCGCACCGGAGGAACCCAAAGTACCCCGTACAGCATGCTGCCCAAATGAGCAGGCTAATGTATGAAGAGGAGCTCTTGGCGAGTTGGGCTTTAATGATTCTCATGAGGGAGGATGTGATTGGGAGGCGGACCCGTGCTGGTGATTGCTGTGCCTGGACCCGCCGAATTCCTCGCAGCAGTACCTTCATGTGAGGGGAGTGCCACGAAGGTGCCGGGCATGAGGGGTTAGCAAGGAGATGAACATGACGCAATGCGGCTAAATAAGATTCGATGGTGGAGATGGCCAAGCCCTCCGCTCCCAAGAAGGCAGCAAACAGGGTTACTGATTCCGTGGTCACGGGAACGGCAGGGATTGCAATTGACCCGGCAAACGTGATGTAACGCTTCCAGCCTGCCTTGTAGACCCGCTTGGTAGACTCGGCCAGGCCTGCCTCCAAAAACTCGCGAACCTTTCCCTCCAACTCACTGAGGTCCAGTCTGCTGGCTCTTGGCACAGGAGACGAAGCAACTCCTGGTTGACCTGGGTGGGGGAAGGGGAAGCTTGTGAAAATCTTCCTAAGAAGGCGGCAGCCCTGTTGCGGGATAGGTCGTCCGCTCCTATGTTCCTGACCCCTGGGATATGCACCGCTCTAAGCCGGAAGTCAAAATGAGCTTGAAAATATGCCAGACAACGCAACATGTTACTGGCAACCGGGTCCTGGGAGTGTAGCGAATTGACCTGCGAGACCACCGCAGTGTTGTCGGAGTGACACAGCACAAAAGAGCCTTCCCACTGATGGCCCCAGACTGCTGCTGCCAGTACCACCGGTACCAACTCCTTAAGTGCTATCGATGACAGATGATGCTGGGGAGGCCATGCAACTTGCAACCAGTGTGGCAACGACCAAGCTCCACAGCCCCACGACCCTGATGCGTCTGTAAAGAGGTGCTTATCCGGCTCGCCCAGCAGAAGAAACTGGTGCACAGATATGCCTGACCAGGAGGAACACAGGAGGTGCCACCAGGCAACGTCGGATCGGGTAGCCACATTCAACCGACGGACTTGTCCTGGCCGCAGGGAATGCAGTGTATGGAACAGCCCCGTCAGGAATGCCTTCCCAAGGGGGCAGACCTTAGTGGCATGGACCAGATGGCCCACTAGGCTCTCCAATGATGGTAAGTCGCGAACCGTCTTTGCGCCGAGGATTAGCCGTAGCATGCCCCGGAGGGCTTGCAACTTGTCTGGTGGAAGAGAGACCGATGGAGGGTTGGAGGACAGTTGGATGCCCAGGAATTTGAGTGATTGTGATGGACCCTCGATCTTGTCCTCAGCAAGGGGGACCCCCAGCTCGTCGCACACTTGCGATGTCAGTGCTAGTGCCTGAGCACACTCCTCAGTATCTGGGCTTCCCAGGAGCAGGAAGTCATCGAGGTAGTGGATCACCCCACGCACGCCCCTACGCCTGAGGATCCACTCCAGGGCCTCTGCCACTGCGCTGAAAATAGCTGGGGCTGAGGCCAGCCCAAACGGAAGCTGGCAGTCAATGAAGACCTGACCCTCCCATAGCACACCCAAAAAGATCCGTTCCGATGGGTGAATCGGGACAATTCGATAGGCGCTCCGGATGTCTATCTTGGCCAGCTGGGTGCCCCGCCCCAACGTATGTATCGCTAGTGCTGCATCCTCTACTGAGGAGTAGGCGACGTGGGTCAGGTTGCGTCGGAGGTTGTCATTAACACTATAACCCCTTGGGCTGGAGAGGTCCACTATCACCCTAAATTTACCCGGTGTGCTCTTGGGAATGACTCCCAGGCTGCTCAGAATCACTCCCTGGCAGTCCTTGGGATGAAATGGGCCAAGCATCTGCCCAGCCTGAACCTGCTGTTGTAAATACAAGCCAATGATGCCCCGGTGTGCTTCTGCAGAGGGCAGGTTTTTTGGCATTGACCTGATCGCAGCTTGAGGGAGGAGCCCAATCCTGAACCCATGTTGGATCCCGTGCAGCAGAGACTCAACCCAAGCCCGGTCCGGGTGGGCAGCCAGGGCTGATCGCCAAGCATCTACTTTCAAGGGGGTGGCTACTCCATGTTGCTGAACAATTGCTGGGGAACTCCCCTTTGGGGGGACTGACGCTGCTGATGCTTGGAGCTTGCGAAATTGGTTGGCCATCACCTGAGCCATCGTTCTTGATGTCGCCAGCGGCAACCCACCTGAGGGGGAGGGGGTTATGAATCCACCGATGCCACATTAGACACCCTCTACCTACCCTACCACCACCTGTTGCTTGTCTGGTTGCCCAGAACAAGATATACTTCTGAGGCAGAAGTTGTCCCCGGGTGTATGTGACCCTAGGTTGCTATGATACCCCCAGACTGCTGTATCGCCAATTTCCTGCGATTGCCTAATTGACACCTGACCATGCTCACCAGGCAAGTCATGACAGGAAATGAATGACATTTGTAATGGTATTCATGAGGATTCAATGATTAGTCCTCGGCGCAGGACTGGACACTATTATTAACAATTTTCAATACACACAACAGCCTTATTAACATTACACTAACTCCATAAACTCAACAGCTCAGTACTTGGTTCGGCCTAGGCCACCATGCTGTTAGCTCTGTTGAGCTACCTTGTCCCCATGTGTGGGGGGCGCTTTGCCGGAGGATGGATGAGCGGACAGTCGCGGGCCGCATGGTAACCGGACTGACAGATTCCGCAGGCATGGCGGAAGCGGCAGGACGAACCAACTGGGCATTCCCCCCGGGAAAAGCGGCGGCAGATTTCCACCGGGGTCGGGGATGACTTGGGCCCCGCTCGGGGGAGCGGTGCTGCCAGGCCTTGGCGGGGCTGTTCCGCGATGGACGCCAGCCAAATGTCGGGTTCCCGGCGGTCCCATGGTAGGTCTGGGCTTCCCACCACCGCCTGGCGGAACATCCTGTCATATCGTTGCCAGGCCAGCCCCGGTACCTCACGAGCGAGGCGCAATATGATGGCCATGTACGTGGCCAAGGGGGTTGCAAGGCCTGGAGAAGAGAGCACCCGGATTGCCATGTACGTCGCGAACGACAGGGCCCAGTCGGAGACAGTCTCCACAGTGAATCTTTTGCGCTTGTCTTTGTCTGGCTTCTCTTCTACCGACCGGTCAAATGCCCATTGTAAGGCTTCCGGGAGGAGATCCCCCATATCCACAAAGGCCCCCTCTCGGATGTGCCTGACCAGAGGGGCTGGAATGGCCAAGAGGCCAGTGCCAGGGAGCCGGAGAGGAGAGTCACCCTGTCCTGACTGGGTGTCCTGAGACACCGATGGTGTGGGCGTGACCTGTTCAGAGGGAGCCACATGTGCTTGGGATCCTGAGCTTAGCCCGGCAGCGTGGTCCCCAGGGGTGAGCCAGGTGGGCAAAGAAGGGGGCTGGCCCGACAGGGTCCCTGACAGGGCTGCAATGGGAATACAGGAGTGGGGACGCAGTAATTGATCATCAGTTTCTTCAAGGAACAGGCCCTTCCGGTATGCTAGTGTTGCCACCCTGTGATCTAGAGATCCAGGGGTATGACAAAGAGCCCAGCCAGAAGCCCCGCCCCACTACTCGCCAATGCTCTGAAGCACTGCCATGTGGGCTTATCCAAGCTGCCGCCCGTGAGACTATACATTCCCCTCTGCAATGTTGCGGTTATCCCCGAGTGGACACTGCATGATTGAATCTGTTCACGCAGGTGGGGGCCTCCTGGGAGGTGCTGATAATGGCCGGAGCCACACCAGTTCGGAACTGGATGTAACCCCCCGCAGTACTAGTTCCCTACAACGGGAACTGAGAGACTGGGCCGGAGCCCCACACACGCCTAACGCAACCGCCAGCCTTCCCACCGGGCCGCCCCGGTGTAACCCCCCTTCCCTTGAGAACCCAGGACCTACACCCCTATGATTTACAGAGCCAATTGGGACGTACCTGTGGTAATCGGGGGTGCTAACGGTGGCACTGTCTGCCCACTAGAGGGTTCACTCAACTGAGTCGTCCCGGTGGTGACTTGGGGGGTGACCACAGCCGGAGGTGTCGATGCCAGTGGTAATTCGGCCATCCGTCGGGGAGCACCAAACAAAAAAAACAACACTAACTTAAGTATCGACCCAAAATAAGACGGTAACGGGCCGAACAAGCCGACCGGTTGATAAAACGGTAAAGGGGGGCGACCACGCCGACCAAACAATAAGGTGATATAAAACCGAGCCGGTGGGAGACAAGCAAGGCCACACAAGCCGAACGGAACGGGACGCGAGACAGCCAAATAGCCACCAAATACGCCCTAACTGACGAGTAAGGCCCCACAAGGCGAACGGAAAATTTTGCGAGACAAAGAAAGTGGGCAAAACCAAACGAGTCAAACCAAACCAACGAACAAAGACAAAGAAACAAAAAGAAACAAAAAAATCGCAGGGACGTTCTCAAAAGCAGTCTGCAACAAGCCAGGAATTGTCGAAGTACCACGCGCCTGCTCCACACAATCGGAAGTCATATACATAATATTAATATACACAATCGCCCGACACATGAACACACAGATGATCCGCGGCGGCGGAAGGCTATGCAATCCACTCCGGAAGTCGGCATTAACTTCATCTAACTTCCTTAAATTCCATTCTATATACTTATTATTAGTAGCATGTACCCCGATGTGTGGGCGTTTTCAATCAACTACAAAAGCGCCAACAGGAGTACATTCGCAATGTACTGGGGTACATTTGTGATGTACCCCAGTTTTTGTAAGTGGCATTATTTAATCAAACAAGCTTCGGATAGTTACTGAGCGAACGACGAAACTTGCCGAACCCACGAGCCTCGGAATATTTACCGAGCGAACGAGGAAGCTTGCCGAACCCAAAAGCCTCAGAATATTTTCCGAATGAACAAGGGAAACTTGCCAAACCCATGAACCTTAGAATATTTACCGTACGAATGAGGAATCTTGCCGGAACCAGGAGCCTTAGAATATCTACAGAACGAACGAACGAAATAGGAAACTTGCCAAAACAACGAGCCCCCTAGGAGTATTAACTTTACCGAAAGAAAGAGGATACTTGTTGAAACGAGCGTGAGAGTATAAAATTTACCGAATGAACGACGATAGCTGCAGTGTTATTAGGCCTTCTTGCTGCTCTTTGTTGAAAACCTCAATCGATAGGCCTACCAGCCCGCGTAAATGAATGGGCCTACGGGGTACATACTAGTTATAGCCCGCTTTCGGTGTGTACTGTGCGGATGCACTAAGTGTTAGGAATAGATTAGCCTCGGGCTGCACCCTCGGCCAATCTATTCCTAACACTTAGTACATCCGCACAGTACGCACTGAAAGTGGGGTATAACTACTACATAAATCTGTATATGTGGGTGTGAAAGAAGATTCACGAAATACGTACCTCTGTCACCTCCATGCTCAAATGTAATATACAATGTATAAATATCACCCTTTTTGTGGACAGTCACATTTGTGTACATTATATTCAATGTATGGTACACAGAATAAATGCTCTATGGGTGTTCTACAATTGTACGTATGGATAATCTACCAGTACTAGTACGTAAGTAGCATTGAAAACATATGGGTTGAACTAGGGCGTAGCATAGTATGTATCATGCATATGTGTGGAATTTGATGCCGAAGAAGTGTTAAATGTTAGATCCTCAGTTTCGCTGATATACGTAGTGTAAGTGTCTTCGTTTAGCTCAAAATTATGGAAAGGCATTGTAGAACTCACTAAACAAGGTCTTCGAAACCTACAGAGAATTCCTTGGAGTTAGCGCTCCAGGCGGTATAAGATCTGCAATGAACCTACCTGCGAAGCAGTGTAGGCGTACGTATATACAACAAGTACGGGCGCTATCTTCAATGCGTACAGGTTGCATATGGGTGTAGCTACACAGTAGATTTCTTTTTTTACTTCATGTACTGTATACCCTTTGTGTGAAGTAACCAACTTCAAGCTCTACTTAATATGTGTACATGTTCTTGTTTCCATTGTACTTTTGACAATAGTGTTGATACTTTCATAATTACTGATTTAGTCAAAACACTCAGTGATTCATCAATGTCACACACCTGCAATGATTGTGGATAGTTTATGGTTGTTTGTGCATGTAGACCTTGCATACATACTACCATATTATTTGCCTCCCCTCGTCCCACTTACTTAGGGTGTACAGAGCCCTGTGTCCACTGGTCCACATGGTGGTAGCACTCCTGGACTGCGCATTGCACCAAATACCGATGTCCTGTATGGACTGACAGGGTGAGACTGATATGCAGTGTGGACGACAGCTAATACACATGATCACATACTGTGGAACCTCTCTACTACAAACCTCTGAATAGCAAATACCTCTGTAGTAAGGACACCATTCTGTGTCCCAGTGTAGTACTGTAGTGTATTAAGTGACCTCTGAATTGAGGACACCTCTGTAATAAGGACTAAAATCAAGGTCCCAAAGTGTCCTTAATAGGGAGGTTCCACTGTATACAATAACCTCCATGATGTAACAAAGCATCCTGAGTGTACAATAGTCTCCCTAATGCGACAAAGCACAGGCTGACAGGCACAAAACATATCTGAGGGGAAAACTACCTGAATAAGTCACCTTGTGAATAATTAATAAGGTGTCTTGATGATGAATTGACTTGACTAAACCAAGTAAAATGCCCACACATTAGACACAGAACTGATATAATTTGTATGTATAGTGCATTGAAGTATAGAGGTTATTCTCGCTGTCCACAATTTGTCTCTTGTGTGCAGGTCCAGGAAGCGAGGGAGACAGAGTACTGATTCCGACGACAAGTGGGTTGAAACCTGTGCAACTCTGCTCATCATTGCACATATTGTAACAGCAGTACACACATGATTTATGTTGGATGTGGGATGGAGTGTTTACAGAAGTGTTGTACTTTCAAACTTCCTAAGACGTGGAATTCACCTGATATACTCTATAATATATGTACGTACATACATACGTACGTACATCTGTATGTGCAGTAGCTGTGTGTACATTACATGTTTCACGTGAAACTTGACGTATTGTAATGTAACATACTCTTCATTCATCGTAATGTTATCATAGCGGAATCGTAAAGTATCGTGATGTGAATCGTAGTTGTCGTAATTCATTTGTAGTTGCATTGTAATTCTATCATAGTAGAATCATATGTAGTTTTTTTATTCCAGATAATTTAAATATCTTAGTTCAATTGTAATTCGATCTAAGTGGAATCCTGAAACCATTGCAGTTTTTCTTCAACCCTATGATTGTTCTTTTGTAATGACGTCATAAGGAATGTAATCACAATTGCACCAGACATCATGAAATGTCAAGTCTCTGACATGTACTGCATATACAGTATGCATACACTTGTGATAATGTAGTAATGTATATTCTCTGTAGTGTAGTCACAATTTATCTGTGTGATTTCATCACAATACGTATGCCAAGTTCTCCATGTCATGCACTGTATGTGGGACATGTAGGGTAACAATGGTCACACAAAGACATGTACTTGCGTATGTTGTACTTGGGAGCACATACGTGTTCACTAACCCTCTCAATTTGGTGAATTTGTTTGCATGAGTGAGTCCTGCCCGTGAGAAGTGCTTGTGTGTGAGCGTATCGTTGTGTTTGCTTCAGGGGGAAGAAGTTCAAAGGGGTACCTGCAGTTCCCGGCACAGCCATGGGATCTGCTAAATCCTCCACAAATGACAAATTGAATAAAGGATTGCGTCATTTCTCCTGGAGAGTGTGTGAGAAGGTGCAACAGAAAAAGGTCACATCTTACAATGAAGTGAGTGTCTGCATCAATCAATCATTGTATAGTAGGGGCCTCCTGAAGACCTGACGGAGGTTGTGGTTATTGTTTTGTATGTATTGTATGCTGCAGGTTGCAGATGAATTGGTGCGTGAAATGGCTGAAACAGAGAGAGCCAGTCTAAGTGGAGCCGAATCTGTGAGTGAACTGTTTCTCCAACTACGTACAGCACATACACATGTATGTCCATCTCTGTATTCATCCATGATAATAAATTCACATTTGGAACCCAAACCAAGTTTGTACATATGGAAGGAGACAGAATTACACGCATGTACAGTATGTGTCATGGAAAACTTGACACACTGTAGCGTAATGTAATTGTAGCCGAAAACGTAAAGTATTGTAATCGGTTTGTAGTTACACCATGATTCTATTGTAGTAGAACGGTAGCCCTCTGCTCCCACCTGTTCAATATTATTGTAGTTTAATTGTAATTATGTGCATACGTACGTATGTTCTTTGGTGTGTGTTCGTGAGAGCACTCTGCAGTGTGTGACTGTAATATCTTTCTATTGCTGGTCTCACCGTGTGTGTACTGTGAGTGCTACACTGTTGTCAGGGTTCCTGATGCTGGTACTGTTGTCACTGTTTCCCAGCAGTATTGGCTATACTGCCTCCCTGTACAAGTTAACATACGTATGAGTGTATCGTGAAGCATAGGAATCATCTGTAAGCGCCCCAGGGAGGGAGCATTGTGTGATTGTACATTGTATTGCATTGTACATGTACCATGCTCAGCTGTGTCTCTGTACATCATAGACTGTTGAACTGTACTCCACTCACGTTAGTGTGTACGTATGTCCGCTTGACACCATACCCAGACTGTAGATCACAAGAATATCAGACGAAGAGTGTACGATGCCCTGAATGTCCTGATGGCCATGAATATCATTTCAAAGGAGAAGAAGGAAATTAAATGGATTGGTCTACCTACCAACTCATTACAGGAGTGTCAGCATTTGGAGGTACGTACGTACGTATGTCTTGTTTTTCCACTAAACCTTCCGCTTCCATTGTATAACATATACTAGCCCTTTCTATGTATATACTTAGTGCTAACCATTTTATCATCATTGTTGCATATGGGATAGTTTTTGTGAAAGATGTTATTTGTATTTGTCTGTTTTGATGTTAGTGGCTTGTCCTCCATCCCATTGTACAGGAGCAGCTCTCGCAATGTGAGAAAAGGATTCAGGAGAAGACCAACCAGCTGAATGAGCTCATCATTCAGGTAAGGGCGATGTGTTTGTCATGGACATGGAAGGATTTCTGTCTGGTGTATGTAGGTTTTGGCTGACAGTGTGTGTGTATGTACATACGTATGTACGTACGGTACTAATCATACAAAACTGAACGTTCTACGGGCGTACCCGTAGTGTGAAAACGGCCGTGAAACGGGTACGGGTACAGGTACGCCCGTACCCGTACCCGTTCTTACCGTAATCGACACCTCGTGTATTGTTACGTACGCGTTAATTTTTACAATTAAGTGCTATTTCGAAACGATCTTTCTGCGTACGTACGTACGTTCTTCTCCCATTATGAGTGTTCCTAGGAGTAGCGTGTATAGCGAGGCGTCATACAATTCGCTCTTAAGTAGTTGTTGGAGTTCGACCGCGGTCGTTTCGTCGTCTTCTGCGTAGCTTTTTCTCGAACGACGACAAAAGAGAATTCGCTGCTTCACGTAACTCGAATAAACCGTCTTCTAACGAACTACGGTATGTGACAGAAAAAAGTTAACGTTCTACGCCCGTAGCACGGTCCGTACCTGTGTCCGTATTTGAGCCGTACGTATCTCGAACTACGCCCGTATTTGCTCCCGTACGTTTCTCGAACTACGCCCGTATTTGCTCCCGTACGTAGAGTATACGTACGTACGTCTAATACCCTAGATTACGGACATACAAGCGAAGCTGGAACTCTATTTATCTTCTTCGAAATATCGATGGAAGGAATGCAAAACTTCGTATAATCCTTTTTTTAGAGAATCCTGAGGTATCAGGTGTCATTCTTTTAGTTAAAGGTGTTTTCGATCAGTTTGTTCTTTTGCTCTTACAACGTGAGGACGAAATGGTGTATTCAGATTACGTACGTACGTGAAGCAAAGAATTTTGTACTTTCGCCGTCTTGGTACAAGCTATGGAGATATATTTTCACAACACTAACGCAATCTTCTTCAGGCCAGTACACGAGGGCGTGATCATCTGTTTTCTCCTGCGATGCTTTCACAACCAACCCTAGACTCATTTTGTTACGCGAAGACAACTTGTCGAAGTAGAAACGTTAAGGCCATCATACACGAGGCAACTTAGTTACCGCAACTTGGTTGCTTTCAACTAAGTTGCTCAAAAAGTTGCTGCGTGTATGCTGTGCTTAAGATACGTAGCTTTGGCAACTGTCGTACCTGTCGAAGTTGACACGTAACCCCTGAACACCTTTCGGCGGGGTGGAATTCGTACGTACGTACGTCTCTTGGAAAGGTTCAGTGGATATCACTAGCCACAGAAATTTCTTTGGGTAGTGATATGCACTGAACCTTTTCCAAAATATGTCACAACCCTCTTTCCAGCGTCCGTACGTTCTCTTGCTACGCCCGTATTTACATCCGTACGTTTTCGATTGCTACGCCCGTAATTACATCCATACGTTTTGATTGCTACGCCCGTACTTACATCCGTATTCTATCCGAACGTTAAAACGTAGAACGCCCGTAGTACGTTAACTTTTTTCTGTCACATACCGTATAACACGGTGAAAAGGAGATACGAAGGTGTTACTATAGGTATCACTACGTAGGTGTACATTTTTTGCAATCGTCAAGTTCGGCAAACGGCCGTTCCCGTTTATTGGGTACGGGTACGGAACGGGTATGGGTACGCCCGTTCCGTACCCGTAGAACGTTCAGTTTTATATGATTAGTACCGTATATAGGACACAGATGCACCCTCCTCTCCACCCCTTCACATGTTACTATCCTATTGTTGTCCACCCAACACAACTGAGCTTAACAATGATAGCATCACACAATATGTGAACAAAAGTTCAAAATGTCTTAGTAATTTGAAGGTGGCCTCACAGAGTCTCCTTACTTCAATTATTTCCAGCTAAAATGCTGTATTTAATGAACCCTTCATTTTGTACATATATTTGAAAGCAACAGTATAGCTGAGAATAGGGGTATTGTGTGCAGGTTGTCTGCAGCACAAGTCTCGTACCATGTACATATCCACACTTGTACGTCCACAGGTGTTGGCCTTTCAGAATCTCATCAAGAGGAATAGGGAGAGTGTGGCTGAGAATGGCACACCACCTCCCAACTCCGCCATCACTCTGCCCTTCATCATTATAAACACCGACAAGGAGACGTACATTGACTGCAGCATTTCCAATGACAAGTACGAATGTTTGTTTGCACATACACAATGGCAGTCATACTAAAATGAGTATTTGTGCTAGTAGTGAGGGATGTGGGATTGTATTAAAAGTAATACCCCATTTATGCTAGCCCAGTTCATGTGTGAAAACCACAAATACTGGGCCTGAACAACTTCTTGTGGTTTATCTAGTGGTATGTTGCCTGGGTAGGGCAAAGGGTAAAGTGTGTGAATTCTGTGCTATTGGCATGCTTTCTTCTTCGTTGCACACTTTTATTGTGTTTGAATTATCTGTCAAGTAATTGCCTGGCAACTCATTGTTCAGGCACAATAACAAGTGCTGCCTGAAGAATTAGTTTGCAGTTATATCATTGCATATGGAAACATACCACATGGCAACTACAGTACCTCTGGTAGGGCTGAAGTGGATATGCAGACATTTGGATTTATTGCTAACTCATCTTCACCCTTGTTAACAATCAATTCAGTGTGTCTGTATAGCCACTGCAGCCCTACCAAGGCACGTTAACTATTATGTACATTACAGTACTTTGTGCAGGAGTCACGTAAGCACCACAAGTAGATTGGCATGTCTGGTTGTGATAATGTAGTTGTCCCAATTGGTTGTTTTATTGGGGTGGAGTAAACGAAAGTGTTGTGTGATGAGTGTGCAGTGTGGAGTTTGACGTTTATAACAGAGTCTATGTACGTATAATGATGACTATATGATACTAATCATATAAAACTGAATGTTTTACGGGCATACCTGTTTTGTGAAAACGCCTATTCAAATATCTGATATACCATACTAATCATACAAAACTGAACGTTCTATAGACGTGCCCGTTTTCTGAAAATGCGGGTGAAACAGATATGGGGACGAATTGATAAGGGTGCACCCGTTCTACCCTATACTCTAATCAACACCTCAAATTGGTATTTCTGGCGTTCGAGAAGAAAGCCTTGAAATGAGCAGTGAAAGAATCAATTCACAATAACAAGAAGAAAATGAACGAAAACCGTAAATCTGGAAAGATTTTATTCTTGTCTAAACATGGAAAACAGCCAAGCAAAGACCCAACCTTTCCCTTGAATGACGATAAAAGAGAATTCGCTGCTTCACGTAACTCAAATAAAACTTTTTCCAATAAACTGTAACACAATGAACTGGAGGTATTTATCAAATTTATCACTAAAATTTACGTTATAATTATAATCATTGTCTCTATGTAGGTGTACATTTTTGCAATTGTTAAGTTTGGCTACTCACCCACTAAACAGCTATTTACGTTCAATGTGTACGGATACAGAACGGGTACAGATACGCCCGTTCTACACCCGTAGAACGTTCAGTTTTATATGATTAGTACCATAATTCAATATCTATTTAATTCAAAATATTATTATATTTATACATGGACAGTGTGTACGTATTAACTTGTACTTTAAATTGTGTGCCTTTTTGTAGATCGGAATATGTATTCCAATTCGACCAGCCATTTGTAATCAGTGATGATTTGGATGTGTTGAAGAAAATGGGGATGTCTTTTAATCTCGATTCCGGATCCTGCACTCCTGAGGATGTGGTGAAGGCCAAGGAACTTCTTCCCAAACCTTTTGAACGGTTTTTGAATGGTGAGCCAGTCACACCTTACATTGCTCATACATGGCTGACACAGTGGAGATTCTTATAGTAGCTGTATCCTTCCTGGGTTGGCTACAGCAGGGATACAAACACTTTTGTCTTAATGATAATGAAGGCACAGCCCAAGTTGTCAACTTGAGACGAAGTATCTGTATGAAGTATCTGCTGTAACTCATGCAGAGGGGATATACTTGCTGTGTATCATGGTGGTAGCAGTACAGCTGTAGCTGTACTTAGTATTGTGTCTACACGGTATTGTCACTTGTATTGTACTTGACACTATTGTACTACTGCTATTGTATAGTTTTGATTGGAGGGCATTGTTGTGATTGAAATCCAGGGCTATTTCAGAGAAAACAGGCTTACATTGCAGATATAAGCCTGCTTTGTCCTTTGTCCACCCATCTCCCACCCACACATGCATTGTTGCTCTCTATCACCTTTCAAACATGTCGGACGGTTCACAAGAAGTAACATATACGGTAGGAGGCGAAAGTTGGTTAACGTAGCGTTTCGTAAAGACGACAATGAAAGACTAGAACAGAGCGTTTCGTTTTCGTACATTTTCTGTAGTAAACGTTAATATGATCAGTTTCGTTTCATTCCTATAACAAGAAAAGGAACGGTGCTAATTGGACTGGAATTTACATTCAAGTTACATACGTATGTACGTACGCATGCGCTTTGCCGTTCGCTATATTCAAGTGTGATTTCCAAGCTTTGCCGTTCGCTATATCCAATTGTGATTTTCAAGCTTTGCCGTTCGCTATATTCAAGTGTGATTTTCAAGCTAAGAAGTTTACCTTTAGTAGTAGTTATGTTTTACAACGACTATACGAAGCAACGTATCCTGTTCCACTACTTTAGTGGGAGTAAGGCATCAATAGGTTTTAAAGCCGTTTCCAAGTTTCTTCTTCGAATATGTTCATTCACTGTCTGTTTCTGGTGTTTTGAAGCTGTTGAAGACAATTCAGCTTGTCAAAAAAAATTTAAAAGTCTTACGAGCGGCCATTTAATTCACTGTAACCGAAGATTACTAGAAATAAACGGCATTTTACGTCATAAAATACACATTTCGTACGTCGGTCTACTTAAAGGCAGCTAGTACACGCAAGAGAGATTCGATTGATGAGATTTATCTATCAAACGATTTTCCAGATGACAAGCTTTCAAATGGTACCTCATTCATAGCGATCGTGATTCTGGGAGTCTTGGAAAATATTTTTGGGCTAGGAGGGTTAAACGTTGATAAATGTCGAATACTGACTTGTCCGATCGTAGCGTTCAATTGTTTATTATAGAGATTGCCCTAATCAACACCTTTCGTATTTTCCCGCCTTTTACACATTCCGCTCCGTCTATTCCGTTCGACCGTTTTGTTCCGTTTCTGTTTTATCTTGCGTAATAAAAAACACTACGATGTGTTTAAACAAAACGCTACGTAAACTAACTTTCGCCTCCTACCGTATCTAAAATTACAAGGTAATGTAATAGTCTTTTTTCAACTTTTATCTTTTATTGTTTACACCATTATTCAGATATGGTATCACGTTCTCAAGTACATGGCACTTCCAGTGGTACTTCATCTCAGCAGTCAGATATTAGCAGTCCTTTCCTCGATAAACGGTAAGTGCTATAATGTGTTTAGATTATCACTGCTACCTGTCCACACATATTCATGTACTTTTCCTCGGTGTACTCAGCTGTATTGTTCACCGACTAACGTACTGTTTTTTTTTTAACTGTAGATCACTTAGCGGACCACTTGGTGTATCATCTGTTCCCACTCCACCCCTCTCCCAAGTCATGTCACAAGGATCTTCTATAGCGATATCACCCTCATCGGGGACCCCTCCTTCTGTGGGTACTTTGGGGCCTTCCTCTGACCATGCTACATCAATCCTCACCAGCTTAGCTCAACCACTTGCAAAAACATCTCTTTCTCCGACAGGAGGGTCTGGTCTCAGCAAGCTGTCCTACACAGGACTCAGCGGGTCTCCATCGCCTCTAGCTAAACCTCTCTATGGATTAGGCAGCCCATTGAAGGTAGCAGTGCCATCTTCAACAACCACAAGCCCGAGACCTGGAGGTGGAGGTGCTGCTAAGGTGTTCGTGCAGCCTGTGTCATCACCCAGTGTGAAGAGGGTGCAAGCCCAAGTATTGCCAAATGCTAGCAACCTAGCTTCTCTCGTACGCCAAGGCTCTGGACTCAGTCAGAGTATTTTAAGTGTTCTACAAAATGCCGACCCACAGATAGTGTCTCTTGCTCAGTCTCTTTTGGCTAACATTGGGAGTTCACCTGGGGGAAGCCCCAGTGCTCAACCTTCTACTTCCATACCACCACAAGTACAACAACAGGGGATTCCCATTTCAATGTCACCGGTAATGTCACAAACAACACAGCAGGGAATTCCGCAAATGACTACAGGGCTTTCTCAATCATCACAGGCAGACATCTCTTCATCAGTACCGCTAGATATTACCAAACACGATATTCCTCATTTGTCCCTTCCATTGTCAAATTCGTCAAGTCCTCCATCTTCCTCGACCACTGAATCATTTCCTGGAACCAGTGATCTAATGGTCGTGCAAAGCACAGGACAAAATGATGTAGTATAAATAGGGATCAGTGGTATGTAGTTCTACTGTGTGTAATAGTGTTAAATTAGTTGGGATTTTCCAAAACTTGGATGTTATTTTTATTGAATTTATGTACTATAATATTATTATTAATTAAAATTATTAATTAAACCGAGAATTGGATTTTTAAATTGCAATTACAACAGTAATCACATGTCAACAATAATATTACAATGTGCATGAGCATTGTATATATTATACACATTCTTGCAATCCTAGGTCAAAATCAATATAATACATGCTAAGTATGTTGACTACATATCGTACAGAGACTGTGCGTGTTTCTCTGCCAATCCCACAGTACAAAAGATAAAACAGTTGGGAGACCAGCTGCAGTTCACTACTTCTGAAGTTCCATTCCATGGCTCTTTGTAGAAGGAATTGTAACTGACCTCCAGGGTGGAGCTCAAATTACTCTACTCTTTTGAAGTATATACACTCTAAACTAACGGTTACATTAGTTTAGAGTGTATATGTTTGAAGTACCAATCCACTGTACACCCCAAGCCTTAATATTGGCATAGACACACGCCTAAATTGTCATTTCATTTCATACGTAATCAAACAAAAACTCCACTTGTCTACATATCTGAAAATATTCAGATGAAAGAGTGGTTATACCACAACCAGCTGGAAGGTATACCTGTATTACGTGGATACAACATCGGCAATGAAGTTCAGAGCGATAGCAAATATATAATCAACAATTATATGAGAGCAACATAAGCAGATTAACATGAAATTAACTATTACATAGATGCAATTGATAAAGAACATGAAAATTAGAGTACCAAAACAGTAAGTACAAGTGGGATATTCGTTCAAGAAATGTAAGAGTAGAGTTCACTACGATGAAGCGTCTTTCCCTGATTCGAGTATATCCTTGGCTTGGTTAATCTTGGCAGCAAGGTAAGGAGACCCTCCTCTATCGGGATGGTTCAATAGCATTATTCTCTTGTGATACTCGCGTACCTTGTTAGGTGGAGAAGATGGGGATAAGCCCAAGATTAGACCTGCTTCTCTTCTGGTCATTTTCGGTTCAAAACCACCTTTGTAATAAGGGCTAACGTTGAAAAAGGACGCGTTACCGGTAGAGGCTCTCTTCGATACCTCTCTAACAGCACTCCATATAGCCCGACCGGCAAAAGCAGCCGTTGCTAGTCCCAAACCGGCTAAGATTAGAGATGTCATTTCAAACTGTCGGCCATTTAAAATGTCAACCTAAATATTGCATCACTATTACATTATGATTACATCATCGAACTTAATAAGGAGCCTACGGGTCGTTAACACGATAGAAAGTGAAAATTCATCTCCGTAATCTCGTAAATTCGTTATCATTCACGAAAATTAGTGGGGAAACGCTACTTTGCATGGTACAATATAAACTACCACAATACAATTTATGATACAATAAACCAGCGATTGTTGAGAAAATTAATGATATCAGGCTAGTTTACATTAGTTATCCGTGGCCAGTGGAAATTGATTGCGAGAAATGATTCAAAGAAATATACATCTTTTCCTCTGTATCATTTTCGCGCTCAGACCCAACTTCGCTTTTTCTGGTGACAGTAGCGTGCATTCGGAGGACGACGTGTGTTCAACATACGAACTCTGTGACGATCCAGACCAGCTTCTGCTTGGCGTCTTCAACATTCTTGATAATTACAGAGAACTACACGCAACATTCGACCACATCAACCACCGGCCTCCGCCCTACGTCCTGGTGACGTACGCTCTGAATGCTACCACGTTTCCCCTCCCTTGCGACAGTGTTTACGGCAGTGGCATCATACCAGCTACGGTGAAGGGGTACAACAAGAACAGTTATCAGCTGGAATCTTGGATTTGGACAACTTCTCCAATCCACGCTGTTGGGAGTCCTTTTACGCTCGTGGAGTTTGGTCTGTTCACTCCGTGGATAAGCTATGAATTGCTCTTCCCCAGGAAGTCATTCTCTCTGATGTCAATTCATGGTGGTGTCTGCATTGCTCTACCATATCAGTTATCCAATGAGCTAAAAACTTACAACTTGGCATCAGTCACATCCAGGGTACGTATGTTGCCTCTCGGTATTGTATTAATCTCCATTATATGCACATGCACCTGTTTGTGTACATGCACAAAGCACATGTGCATTTCTCTCGTTTTCATAAGTGCTATAATGATTGTATTGTTTATGGTCCCTGTCCATGGTCCTTTGTGTGTGTGTGTGTGTGTGTGTTTGTGTGTGTGTGTGTGTGTGTGTGTGTGTGTGTGTGTGTTAGTGTGTGTGGAGTGTATGTGTGCGTGTGCGCGAGTGTGTGTGTGTGTGTGTGTGTGTGTCTGTGTGTGTGCGTACGTGTGTACGTATCTGTGTTTGTTCATGTGTGTATGTGCTCGTGCTTGTATATATGGGCATGACCTTATGCACCAAATCAAGAACAATAAACACTGCATTGAACATAATAATACCAACACCATGTTTGAATATCAATGCCACACGTCCTAAAGGATAATATAATGAAATGAAAGTTAATGTACTTTTGTTTCCTTTTGCAGCTTAGAGGTGCACTGTATGTTAAACGCCTAACACCAGAGTCATTAGCAACTGTTGATGCTGCTGCGCAATTTGCAGTTACCATGGGAATGACCATTGGAGCCCCAACAGACCTTTTCAATGCCACCTTCCATTTTGAATTAGCTTTCATTTTGCTGGAAATCTCAGTAGCCATTCTTGCTATGTACTACTGGGGAGTTATTCTTAAAAGATACTCTGCATATGTTACTTCTCAAGTTGTCATTCCTGAAACAAGAGCTTTGCTGTGGGGAAGTGTGTTCACTTGTATTTCTATAAATGGCTTGTTGACGATGAAACTGTTACTTGTAACAATTGTCTATGTGCGTAATTTCTTATATCCAGGTAGAGGTGCCTTGATCTTACTTTTTGTTGTAGTGAACATTTTGGTGTCCTGCCACAATGCAAAAACGACATTACCTCTGTATTCAAGAGTCAGTGTACCAAGGTCTTTGCAACTTGTTTTGAACATTCTGACTTTGTGCCAATGCAAAAAGAAAGTGAAAACCTTGCTACAGCTCTACTCTATCTTTCATGTCAGTTATTGTATCCCACTTGCTTCTGTTCACTTAGTGGTGACTGTTCTAGCCATCCTACAAGATCCCATGCAAAATGGCATGGAAGTTTTGACCCTTTTTGGTTTATTAGTGTCTGGAACAAGCTTATTTGCCATGATTTTGTCTTTCGATCCAATAATGACAATGAATTTCACTCACTTCAAAGAGAGACTCAAGAAGTGTTTACAAGTATGTGTCAAGTGGATGTACATTATGTTGGTACTGACAATGTTGACATTCTTTGCAGCTGTAGTCCTTGGCCTAATTTGTTTGGACATTCGTTCCAATTTCTATTGTCATTATAAAATCTCCCACTATCTTCGGTACTACCTATCGCCAGTTCTTCTTGGGTTGCTGAGTTGGGTGATACGAGTATATGTGCTCCATTTTAAGAACTACTTTGCAAGGAAGATGTCTGATTCGGAATAGTTTGAGTTGATTTCTTTTGTGACAATGCATACATGTACCACTAGCCCAGTATTACCAAATCCTGCAGTGCAGAATACAGTAATTTGGTGGCTACAATATCAGCAAATTGGAATTGCTTTTTTTGGGTTTGTAACATTTAACCTTTGCACACAATATTTTATATTAGTAATTGTTATGTAAGCATTTTATATTATGATGCTAGCTGTTATTATAGTATAATGGTACTATATATCTTGCAATCAATTTCATTTCGGTCTGAATCAGTAGGTATCTGACATGTAAATGCATGAAAATTAATGACCAAATTGCACTTTTGGTTCACTTTGTGCATGCATAATATGTTAATTAACTCCCCATCACGGTGTATGATTGTAAGAAGTCGTATACTGCTGTGATCAGGGGATTAACATGAGATCAATTGCAATCGTTCACAGGATTTTAGTCGCAATTGCAATTTATTGACAAGTATTTATACCCTATTTATCATGTTATCATATACAGTACACAAATGGTCACCTGATCATCAGAAGCTATTAGCAACAATACAGTGCACACATCATTATATACACTGAATAAAATCATGATACTGGAGGCAATAAAATAAATGAGGTTTATACTAATGGAGCCAGGCATGATTGAGTGACATATAGTTAACAATCAGATACATATCCATGGTAATATTAAAATTATAGTCCAGCCTCTCTAAGTATGGACACTGCTAGGACCTCTTTATCATTGTTGGATTAGGGAGATGTCTGTATTATCTAGATTGCAATTGGAATGTACATAAAACACTTTTTACAACTCTATATCCGTGTGGCCATGTTAGGCAGGTGGCCATAAAAGGGAAATGGCTTTCTGCACGGATTCCGTTGTATAGCATTATAGCTATAGTGTCAGGAAATGAGATTACTGATTACCACAAGTACAGGTTCACCAACATGGATGAGTCATGACTAGGTTGAAGGTCGGTGAATATTTATTTGAAACAAAAGTCAATGAAGCAAACAAAATCCTCCAAATGATTTATTCTGAACGGAAACCTGCAACAGTTATAGTTTCAATAAACAACAAGATACACTAACACACATTAATTTTATATTGACATAATAACATATTATTATTGTTTATTAGAATTTTTAAACTATTGAGTAAAGTTATTGTGTGTGTGTGTGTGTGTGTGTGTGTGTGTGTCAAAATTGGGTTTCATACTATTATGATGGCAATAATTGTAAACAATATGTCATGGCAATCTATAATTATTAAACAGTCCCAAGATGTTTCTGTTTCACCGAGATTCTATATAATTATGTAAACTGTTTTGAAATCAACAGTAAACACAAAATTCTTTGGTATGCAAACATGAAATTCTGCCATCCCCTGCACTCCAATTACTTGTATGTCTCTTTTAGGTCTAGAAGAAGAGCTTTGCTGAATTTATTAGGTTCAGAGAAGCCATTGAGTTCAAATGCTAGTGAAATTTCTTATTCTCGGTGTTTAGCTACTGTCACATGAATCAGGCAGCTATACAGATGCTGGCACCACCACTTGAATAGAACCACTTTACTTGAATGGAGCAGTCTACAGACATCAGTCTGTACCTGTGTGTATATACTATTTCAACGTCTGCTACTACACATCTATGCAGATCTCTGCATACTGTAAGAGCTCAGGCAAGCCCCTTCAGACTCTGTCTGAACTGAGATATGTTATAAAGTATAAAGAGCGTTACATACCAGAAGCCAAATTGAAAATAATATCAAAATAATATATATATATATATATATATATATATATATATATATATATAATATCCTAAAAACCAAATTTGGGTGAGTTAGCAAAGTCCCAAATTTGGGACACTATTACAACATTCCCGCAAAATCAAAGGATTTCCAGGGAATATATGGGGTCAAAGCTGGCTTTGTTCATGAACAGGTTGTTATTCAGATGGCTAGCAACTGAAATGTATTACAACATGTCTGAAAAAAATTATCATAACTATTTCGACTGTTCTTTCGGGGGTTCATGTGGATTAATGCACTGAGAATTGTCATGAACAGGTTCAGTGAACATTCAGTTGATTCTCATCAATCTGCCACCCCTTTATCCACCAAACCTTTTAATCCGCCACAATTTCCCAGTGCCAATATAATGTACAAGTACCAATGAATATCCAGTTAATCTGCTAAACTCGTTTATCCACCATATTCTTTGAAAACAAATAGCAGGGATTTAACGAATGTTCACTGAACCTGTTCATGACAATTCTCAGTGCATTATGTTGGAGGCCCCATCATGAGATGCCAAGAAGGAGGACGGTGCAAGAATGGTGGCACTCCGAAACCCCAGGCCACCTGCGTTGACTGAGAGGGTTGCCTGTAGCCAGGATGATTTGACACAGTTAAAGTCTATGTTTGTAATTCTGGAGACTGTAGCCATCAACAGTTGGTCCCAGGATTAATATTTTAGCAGTGGTGAAGAAAATGCTGGGGACGTTCGCAAGATGTGAAGCAGTTTAGGGATAGAAAATGAGCTGAGTAGGATGGTAATGGCGCCATGCATTTGTAGATGATGAAGTCGCTCCCCTATCAACTTCAACCTGTGAAGTTGTTTCTCCAAGCAGATAAGCATCACTTCACCGCCTAGTGGGGAACCAACAAAGTAGCATGGTCGGCCGAACGAACTGCAGATGCATATGTGGAATGGCTGATAGGAGGGTACTTACTTCAGATTTATTATGAGAGATCAGCTCCAACTTGTCAACATTGAGGGATAACCCTAAAGCTTGTCCTCGGTCCTTGATTGTCTGAATGTCATCCAGGAGGTCTCCAAAATTACCTCCAATGGTGCCATCATCAAGGTAAAAAACATTAAATTCAGAAGACAGGCTGGAAACAAGCTTGTGTGTACCCAAGCATAAGGGCATGGGGCCCAAAGGGTCACCTTGATGTATACCTTCGGCTGACAAAATCTGGGCATCTTCCCACATAAGGATAGATGGAGAGCCGTATGCAGAGTGAACAAATGGTAGTAAGTTTGGGATGTGTTCATCAATGGCTCTGAGCAGCACATCCCGACGGATGGTATTGAAAGCATTTCGGAAGTCTACCGTTACAACAGCCTTATCAGAGTGTAGGTGCTGAAGGTAAACTCGGCGTGCATGGACAGCTGCTTCTACCCCTCCAGCAATGCCAGAACCTAGCTGATGTGGAGCCAATAGCTGTGGAATGGTTTGGAGGGCATGGAGGCAGGCACATTTGATAGTGAATAATAATAATAACAACAATAACAACAACAGCATGCAAGAAAGACATAACCTAATCTACAAAAGCTGTCTCATCCAAAAATGGGATGTTGGGGATGGGAAGGGAACCGAGCACTGAAGAGGCAAATGGCAAGAGGCAAAGGTTATTATTATTATTATTATTATTATTATTATTATTCATTATTATTATAATTATCATAATTATTGTTCATACGAATTGGAATCAATAGTGGAGCTGGTGTTATGGTATAATTAAATTGAGCATTTCAAATTACTTTGGTGTCCCAAATCATCCCATTTACCCTTCGGTTTGTGAGGAACACAGCATTAAGAAAATGGGAAGGCTGCCAGGTTGCTCTGGTGGCTTCATGGCTCAGTGGCTATATGGCAGCTACAGTCACAACCTGGGTTCGAGTCCGCGTTGCCGGTTTTTCTCTCTTCTCCTTTCTCCCCGGGCAGGTTGGGTTCCAATGCACTTCTATAATAATATGTAGGATTGTACTTAATCGATAAAGTATTTATTTGTCATATCCTTCATTGCAATCCTACGGGCCCTTTCACACGGCAGAAAGTGAAAATTAATCTCTGTGATCTTCAAAACCCGATATCATCAATATGAAAATTAGTGGGGTAACGCTACTTTGCATGGTACGATATGAACTACCGCGATCACATACAACCAAAACACAAGAAATTTCGACGAGTGTTGAGAAATAATGATATCAGGCTAGTTTACATTAGTTATCCGTGGCCAGTGGAAATTGATTGCGAGAAATGATTCAAAGAAATATACATCTTTTCCTCTGTATCATTTTCGCGCTCAGACTCAACTTCGCTTTTTCTGGTGACAGTAGCGTGCAATCGGAGGACGACGTATGTTCAACATACGAACTCTGTGACGATCCAGACCAGCTTCTGCTTGGCGTCTTCAACATTCTTGATAATTGCAGAGAACTACACGCAACATTCGACCACATCAACCACCGGCCTCCGCCCTACGTCCTGGTGACGTACGCTCTGAATGCTACCACGTTTCCCCTCCCTTGCGACAGTGTTTACGGCAGTGGGATCATACCGGCTACAGTGAAGGGGTACAACAAAAACAGTTACCAGCTGGAATCTTGGATTTGGACAACTTCTCCAATCCACGCTGTTGCGAGTCCTTTTACGCTCGTGGAGTTTGGTCTGTTCACTCCGTGGATAAGCTATGAATTGCTCTTCCCCAGGAAGTCATTCTCTCTGATGTCAGTTCATGGTGGTGTCTGCATTGCTCTACCATATCAGTTATCCAATGAGCTAAAAACTTACAACTTGGCATCAGTCACATCCAGGGTACGTATGTTGCCTCTCAGTATTGTATTTAATTTAATCTCCATCATATGCGCATGTACCTGTTTGTGTACATGTACAAAGCACATGTGCATTTCTCTCGTGTGTTTTTGTGTGCATATCTGTGTGTGTGTGTGTGTGTGTGTGTGTGTGTGTGTGTGTGTGTGTGTGTGTGTGTGTGTGTGTGTGTGTGTGTGTGTGCGCGTGTTAGTGTGTGTGTGTGTGTGTGTGTGTGTGTGTGTGTGTGTGTGTGTGTGTGTGTGTGTGTGTGTGCGCGTGTTAGTGTGTGTGTGTGTGTGTGTGTGTGTGTGTGTGTGTGTGTGTGTGTGTGTGTGTACGTGTGTGTGTGTACGTGTGTGTGTGTGTGTGTGTGTGTGTGCGCGCGTACATGTGTACATATCTGTGTTTGTGTATGTGTGTGCTCGTATTTGTATTATACATGAGCATGACCTTATGCACCAGATCAAGAACATACAGTAAACACTGCATTGAATATAATACCAACACCATGTTTGAATGTAAATGCCACACGTCCTAAAGGATAATATTGAAGTAAAATTGAATGTACTTTTTGTTTCCTTTTGCAGCTTAGAGGTGCACTGTATGTTAAACGTCTAACACCAGAGTCATTAGCAACTGTTGATGCTGCTGCACAATTTGCAGTTACCATGGGAATGACCATTGGAGCCCCAACAGACCTTTTCAATGCCACCTTCCATTTTGAATTAGCTTTCATTTTGCTGGAAATCTCAGTAGCCATTCTTGCTATGTACTACTGGGGAGTTATTCTTAAAAGATACTCTGCATATGTTACTTCTCAAGTTGTCATTCCTGAAACGAGAGCTTTGCTGTGGGGAAGTGTGTTCACTTGTATATTTATAAACTGGTGGTTGACAGTGAAACTGTTACTTGTGACAATTGTCTATGTGCGTAATTTCTTATATCCAGGTAGAGGTGCCTTGATCTTACTTTTTGTTGTAGTGAACATTTTGGTGTCCTGCCATAATGCAAAAACGACATTACCTCTGTATTCAAGAGTCAGTGTACCAAGGTCTTTGCAACTTGTTTTGAACATTCTGACTTTGTGCCAATGCAAAAAGAAAGTGAAAACCTTGCTACAGCTCTACTCTATCTTTCATGTCAGTTATTGTATCCCACTTGCTTCTGTTCACTTAGTGGTGACTGTTCTAGCCATCCTACTAGATCCCATGCAAAATGGCATTGGAGTTTTGACCCTTTTCGGTATATTATTGTCTGGAACAAGCTTATTTGCCATGATTTTGTCTTTCGATCCAATAATGACATTGAATTTCACTCACTTCAAAGAGAGACTCAAGAAGTGTTTACAAGTATGTGTCAAGTGGATGTACATTATGTTGGTACTGACAATGTTATCATTCTTTGCAGCTGTAGTCTTTGGCCTTGTTTGCTTGGACATTCGTTCCAATTTTTATTGTCATTATAAAATCTCCCACTATCTTCGGTACTACCTATCGCCAGTTCTTCTTGGGTTGCTGAGTTGGGTGATACGAGTATATGTGCTCCATTTTAAGAACTACTTTGCAAGGAAGATGTCTGATTCGGAATAGTTTGAGTTGATTTCTTTTGTGACAATGCGTAAATGTACCACTAGGCCAGTATTACCAAATCCTGCAGTGCAGAATGCAGCAATTGGGTGGCTAACATATCAGCATGTTGGTATTACTTTTTTGGGTTTCTAACATTAGACCTTTGCATACAATATTATGTAATTTTTATGTAAACATTTTATATTATGATGCTACCTGTTGTTATAGTATGGTACTATAATATCCTGCAATCAATTTCATTTCGGTCTAAATCAGTAGATATCTGACATGTAAAATGCATGAAAATTAATGACCAAATTGCACTTTTGGTTCACTTTGCGCATGCATACTATGTGAATCAACTTACACAAACTGTCACCTGATCATAGAAAACTATTAGCAACAAAACCGTGCACACATCATTATATACATTGAATAATATATTCTACTGGAGACAATATGAAACAAATGAGATAATACTAATGAATGCAGGCATGATTACTACCACGCAGAGTGACATATAGTTAACAATCAGATATACATATACATAGGAATATCAATTAGTACAGTCCAGCCTCTCTACTGCTGGACCTCTGTATCATTGTTTGATTAGGGAGATGTCTGTATTATCTAGATTGCAATTAGAATGTATATAAAAACAATTTTTACAACTCAATCTGCGTGGCCATTTTAGGCAAGTGAGATGGCTCTCTGCACGATCCGTTGTATAGCATTATAGCTATAGTGTCAGGAAATGAGATTACAGATTGCCACAAGTACAGGTTTACCGACATGGATCAGTCATGACTAGGTTGAAGGTCGGTGAATATTTATTTGAAACAAGTCAATGAAGCAAACAAAACACTCCAAATGATTTATTCTGAATGGAAACCTGCAACAGCTATGGTTTCAATAAACAACAAGATATATATACAAACACACATTCATATTGAGTCAGACATAACATACCATATACATATAGCATATTATTGTTTTATAGAATTTTTAAACTATTGGGGAGAGTTATTATGTGTGTGTGTGTGTGTGTGTGTGTGTGTGTGTGTGTGTGTGTGTGTGTGTGTGTGTGTGTGTGTGTGTGTGTGTGTGTGTGTGTGTGTGTGTGTGTGTGTGTGTGTGTGTGTGTGTGTGTGTGTGTGTGTGTGTGTGTGTGTGTGTGTGTGTGTGTGTGTGTGTGTGTGTGTGTGTGTGTGTGTGTGTGTGTGTGTGTGTGTGTGTGTGTGTGTGTGTGTGTGTGTGTGTGTGTGTGTGTGTGTGTGTGTGTGTGTGTGTGTGTGTGTGTGTGTGTGTGTGTGTGTGTGTGTGTGTGTGTGTGTGTGTGTGTGTGTGTGTGTGTGTGTGTGTGTGTGTGTGTGTGTGTGTGTGTGTGTGTGTGTGTGTGTGTGTGTGTGTGTGTGTGTGTGTGTGTGTGTGTGTGTGTGTGTGTGTGTGTGTGTGTGTGTGTGTGTGTGTGTGTGTGTGTGTGTGTGTGTGTGTGTGTGTGTGTGTGTGTGTGTGTGTGTGTGTGTGTGTGTGTGTGTGTGTGTGTGTGTGTGTGTGTGTGTGTGTGTGTGTGTGTGTGTGTGTGTGTGTGTGTGTGTGTGTGTCAAAATTTGGTTTCGTATACTGCATGAAGGCAATTATTATTGTAAACACATTCTGAAATATGTCATGAAAATCTATATATAGCAGTCCCTGGATGTTTCTGTTTTACCGAGATTCTATGTAAACTGTTTTGAAATCAACAGTAAACACACAATTCTTTGGTATGCAAACATGAAATTCTACTATTTCCCAAACTCCAATTACTTGTATGTCTCTTTTAGGTCTAGTAGAAGAGCTTTGCTGAATTTATTAGGTTCAGAGAAGCCATCGAGTTCAAACTCTAGTAAAATTTCTTATTCTCGGTGTTTAGCTACTGTAACATGAATCAGGCAGCTATACAGATGCTGGCACCACCACTTAAATAGAACCACTTTACTTGAATAGAGCAGTCTACAAACATCAGTCAGTACCTGTGTGTACTATTTCAACGTCTGCTACTACATACACACCTATGCAGATCTCTGCACACTGTAAGAGCTCAGGCAAGTCCCTTCAGACTCTGTCTGAACTAAGATATATTATACAGTATAACGAGCGTTACATACCGGAAGCTACATTTCATGTTAAAGAATATGGTGGGTTAATGAGTTTGGCAGCTTAACTCGATATTCACTGGTACCTGTACATTATTTTGATACTGGGAAATTGTGGCAGATTAAAAAGCTTGGCGGATAAAGGGGTACATGGCAGATTAATGAGAATCAACTGAATGTTCACTGATAAAACCTGGTAAATGTTATTAGAAGGCTCAGTTAAGACTTAATGAGAATTTAACCATCAAATTGTGATGCTTATAACTCCTCAACCTCCAATATGAAGAATTTTGTTTCCTCGATGTCAAGACTCTTTTGGTCATTGGTGCCTTAAACAGAGACTGTTGTGGCTACCCAGATCCTCTAGAAATTTGACAGTTTCTCGATAATAGCCATAGAATCCTAATGGTTTCCTAGTCACCTTTGAGGTGTAAATTAATTTGCAATGTCTTTTTTGTTGGACCATTCTATCCCTTCTTCACCCAAGTAATTCAACCTTGTGTAGCCTATAGCTAGGCAATCTTAGACATAGATAGATATCTATATGCATAATAATAATTATTATTATATAGGGGAAATTGGAGCTCATATGCTTATAACTCCAACTGAATGCTTTTGTGGACGTGGTCTTTGTACAATAATATTATCACAAAGCATCACAAATGCATTCTAATGATACCAAAATGTGAAATGGACGGAACACACGCACATTGGCCCTATGAGGCAAGTATGGTTAGGAATATTAAAAAATGGCAGAATTCATGTGTATCTCACTGGTATCCCATTGTCGCGTGATATCATTACGAGACGTGCAACCTTTTCAAATACGGCGTAGACATGACAAGAGAACGTTCTTGTTTCGTAGCACTTTTCATCTCTTTGTCATTGGTGGTGATCTTTTTACTCACGGTACTGGCGGCCCTAAGTAAGTTACTTATTCTCGTAGGAAACGCAGCGTAGACAGTCTAAACTTGGTAAAGCGGGAACATGAATATATAGGTTCATATCCATTATGATACGGACAGGGCCCATAATATACAGCCTAAATGCGTTCCACCGTATCTCGGAAGCCCTATTCTCCCCAAACCTTAACCATTAATTTGAAACTCGGGGCTTTAATGTAAAAATGGCGGTACGTAGTGGTCGTAATAGCCTTAAACTCACCCGCGGAGTTTTCACAGCAAGGTAGAAAAGTCGGAACGGTCAAGTCACCCCGAAGGACGCTTATATCTCATGGCACTATGCTCGGTTGTCGAAGGGCGAAAAGTTGGCCCGACACACTTTGGCTGTACTGTATGTAGCCGCCTTTCAGTACAATGAACCTGAATCAGCGTGGCCCTCAACTTTATAATATGACTAGACGTACTACTTTGAACTTTTCATCCGATTCGTTAAACTTATTAATTACATCCGAATTGTTGTATTTGGTAACACGGGTTAGTTTGGAAACCGTGCAGGTAATGTGGGATCAAGAGCGACTTTTAATTCGAACAATGATGATTTTGAGCTAGTATGGTTATGAGGATCTCAACTGATGAAAGTCTATGTATATTCTCTTGTTTATTCATACATCCTCGTATATACAACAGCTAGAATATAATAATACTATTTATTTATATTTATATTTGTTAATTTTATAATAATTCCAATGAAATTTCTCTCGTTATAATAATAGCAACTAATATTATTATATGGTTGATACGAATTGGAAATCAATAGTGGAGCTGGTATCAAGGTAATTAAGTTGAGCATTTCTAATTACTCTGGTGTCCCAAATCATCCTAAGAAACACAACATTAAGAGCTCAGACACATTCCACACATTATGTTGGTATGGAGTAGACTAATTTGCAATTAATATGTAGGATTGTAACCGATAAATTATTATTATCAATGTCATATTTTTCATTGCAGCCCTTGAAGCCCTGTTCTTTGGAAATCCAGACATTATCCTATACGAAGGCATAATTATATCTATTGTCTTAGTCCTCATAATCCCTCCATTGTGTACATTGCTTACTGCTATTGCTGCTGCTCTTCTTGTTGCTCAAGAAGAAGAAGACGCTGATGATGTTTTCAAGGTGGATGACCAAAAACGTAGCACTAGCCTGGTAACAATGGAACCTGTACGTCATACAAAAGCTCGACGCACTACATCTGTTAGATCTGATGCAGGGTTGTATGTAATTAAAGAAGAAGAAAACGATATGCCGGATCACATATCTCTCCGTCATCGCTTTAGTACAACTTCTCTACCTGCACTTGCCCCTTTAATTAAATTAGGTGAAAATGTGTATGTGAGGGATGATTCTGATATGAAAGATGTGTTCGTGGTAACAAAGAATCCATTCCATCTTGACAGGAGATATTGTCAAAATTTGAATATGGCGGCGACAGCACTTGTACTTGCAGGATACATTATGATTGGACTCTCCATCTCCATAGGTATGAAATTCATTATATTTATAGTCCTTAGGGTTTCAATATGTCCTGTGTCCTGTAATGACGAAGAATATGTAAATTACTTCCTTCAACTATGATATAGGCCCTGCAATATCTCGTATGATACACACATGCAGTAATCTTCACATCCATCCAGTATATCACTTGATTCCTGTTGATTCAGAAATATTGTTAGAGTATTATGCAAATGTATGTACTGTTTGTATATACTGATCATGTACATGTTGGTTATACATTGTTATAAAATTGACAATGTGTGAAATTTGATCCTTATGAAAATTCTTATGTATCTATTTTAGGTATACTGTTTGCCGTGATAGATATTGGCCGTTTCACCATAAATAGTGAAATGTTTGTAGCAATGCAAGTGTGTTTGGGGATCTTCTGTCCAGTTCTGTTGATGGGCGGGTTTACCTTGTTAGGGATAGCACTGGAGTACGCTACAGCTGGCCAAGTAGACTGCAGAATATTGATAAGCTATCTACTCCCAACAGTTAAAATAGTGTTGACAACAACTGTATCAAAGCCAAGGAAAAATCTACAATATTGGGCTTTCTCTAACGGTGGATGTATTAGGATAAAGGATCCTTTTGGAAATGTATCACAGTTACGACACTACTTTGATGCTACTCCAGCAACCTGGATACTGATGGTGATTGTCTATTTCTCAATATTGGTCTCTACCATGTTTTTCGTAATCTACGGTTTTCTCAAATTTGAAACCGGCGATTTAACAATTGCAAAGTGTAACAAATACAATTGGATCTGTTATAAAAGTGACAGCATTATTCGTGAAGAAATACCCTGTGTCAATGCAAGTGTTCACTCTGGCACAAGTGCTGTGATGTGCTCTAGATTCCGACGTTCACACGAACTGGACGACATTTGGAGCGCCATAGCTGGAGCAGTAGCCATTCATATCATAGCCAACAATGTCATCCCTTTGATTATCCACGGAATACTGTTTCTGGAAAAACTTAAGAAAAGTAAACTATGGGCCTTGCCTTTTCTGATGTTGGGCATAATGGGTGTCGTTGGCTTCAGTGCATTTATCATCTTTTTTAGATTTTCCTCAAGTGTCATAGAATTTCTGCTGGTTTCCCTATGCATGCTGGCCATAGGATCACTGGTTGCATTCAGCAATATTGATATCATGATATATGCACCCAATGTGAGACGGTCCATCATTGTGGGGATTGACTACAAGAACACATATGCACTTGAAGAGAAACTGCAGTTGAAAGCAATGGAAACAGACTAAAGCATCATTGCTTCAAGTTTATATATAACAGATGAATATGCATTCCTATAAATTGTTTATCATTATTATTACTGCAGGAATCAACAGCAAATTATGATAATGCATGATGCAGTTTTAATACAAAGGAATAGTACTATTACGCATAGTGCATACAGTCATTGCAATAGAATTGGGAATATTTTATATTGTTACAGCCATAGTTGAATTTTATTATGAGTTTGGATGGCATTGCATAGAATGTATAATATTATATATATTATATATATATATTCAACTCTATTGCAACTTCACTATAGTATATTCTGCAGTAAAACCTATTCAATGTTGTCACAATATTATGCATTGGGTTCAGTTGGCTTTGATTAGTCTGAAGACAAAAGTGAATGCAAACACATAGTACATACACACTATTATATACACACCAAATTCACACACCTACCAACACATACCACTCGCACACACACACATGCACGCATGTGCACAGACACACACATGTTTGTACATACCCATGCACACACAACCTTACATGCACAATGTCATATTCACACTCACTATTTGTACACACACACACACCACATGTACACTCATACACACACTTATATATATACACACATACTCGCAACCATACACACACCACACACAAGCAGACATACCCACACACATACACACAACTGTTATATGTTTACACGTTTTTGATGCATGGTTGAGTATTGATCACTATCAAACGGTTATGCTTAATTGCATTCACCACTTCGTGACATCCGCACACCAGCTTTAGTGATAATTCATTAAAAAATTGCAGAATTCATTCATGTTCATCCGTTAATTTCACTGTGAGCCAACATCCAGAAGTATAGAGTGGATATAATGAAAAAACGTTTCAGTTTAAAAGTACTCTTCATCTCATTACTGTTGCTGTTGATCTTTATACTCTTAACATCGTCAGCTCTAAGTAAGTTTGGATCCTTATTGTAGTAGTAACACAGCAGACAGCCTGAAAGTTACTGTATTTATGTTGGTGGATAACGGAATCACACTGCATAAAAGCCCTACTACCGTATAGTAGGAAATTTTTGCTGGACAAAATTTTCGCGGATTTCGCGGTTGACCTAACATCTGCGAAAGTAAAATACACGACTTAGGCGTTCTCGTCATTCTATCATGTACGTGACAGGGGCCAGCATCCACGAAAATTTTATCCGTGAATTTTCAGTTTTGGAGTGATCTGCGAAAATTTTGTCCCACGAAAATTTCCCACTATATGGTATATTATGTTGCTATTCCTTATTGAAGGGTGCCCAACAACTTTCACAATAAGTGGTAATAATACTGTGGCTATACTGGTATCTCTGACTCACAATTGTGAACTCACCAAAACAGTACATGTATGGCAACAGCTTAGTATGACCATTGCACAATCATAGGCAACGTACTATTGAAGAGATGGTCTAATACACAAATATTGTATCAGTGATATAAGGCTTTTAGTACAGGTAAACTAGTAAAATCCACAATTCCATGAAGTACAGTGACTGGGCTGGTGATAATAAATATTATGGTTAAAAATATGGCATTGCATAAATTATGCCTACACAATTACATGCATGCACAATGTATGTAGGTACTGTATATAAAATGTCATGCATGCACACATATGTACATGTGTGCATAATGTACTGAATGTATTCTTATTTATGAAACATACATACATATATACCTACATACATACGTAGTACATACTGTTTACTAGGTACATATTTGCATGTACAGTGAATTCTCATTAATCCACCACCGCTTTATCCACCAAAACTTTTAATCTGCCACAATCTCCCAGTACCAATATAATGTACAAGTACCAATGAATATCCAGTTAATCCGCCAAACTCACTAATCCACCATATTCTATGAAAACGAATTGTGGCAGATTAATGAAAATTCACTGTATATACAATGTCATGTACATTGGTATAATAATGTCATACTTAGTCTAGTGCTGGGATGATGATTTGATTAATTAATCACTGTACTGTAGTGGTGGTCAGGGAACATGCAATAGGCGTAATGCTTGAATAGTAGGCTATATGTTGAAAGATATTAACACTGATAATATTTGTGGTGTTGATAAGCAGTCGAGTTTTGGATCATCTCGTACTTATTATACATTATAGTGTTGATTGTTCTTCTTACAGTAATCGGTTATCACCTTCCTCTATCTACATGTACGTTAAATAGGCAGTTGACTCGGAATTCATTCATTTTTTTTGAGGTGTCTTGGCAACAGTGTTGTGTTTGGGGCTGTTCAAATCATTAAGGACGTTGTCCTGAAGATGTTAATGGCGTTAGAATCTGCGAATGTAGTATCCCGAGAATGGCAGAGTGTCCGTCAATGAAGCAGAATGTCATAAAGAAGATGAACATGACATGGTGTGGAAAGAGATTATTGTCCATATGACAAGTACAATAATACCATAGATCTTCCATACCATGCATATACTTTTGTATGTACATTTCAATATAAGTGCAATACACCTTGTGGTGATCACTTAGGTAAATTCACATTCTGTTGCTGGTCACCAGGGGATACCCAGTGTCCACATCAAACTTGTCAACACAAATTCGAATGTATGCACACACCCCTGGGTGTGCTATAGGTCTTGTGGTAACCAGCAAACATATTAAAGCAATATTATCACTCAATTTTGAGTAGTCCTCACTCTTTGAGGCAGACTCCAATGACGTCAACCTCTTTAGAACAACGTATTCTTCGATTTGACCTGCCTTCAATACAGGACTAGCACCGAGACATCTCCAAAACGAACGAATTTCCACGTCGACCGTCCATTTCACGTACATTTAGATAGGCGAAGGTGATAACCGTTCAATGTTGACCTTTTGTGACCTCATCATTGTGGGCGGTGGGCGTAAAAATGCATATGGTCTATTTCACAGCAATGACATGCATAATATGTCAAACATAAGTTGGTGTAAGTGAGAATCATGTACCATACAACATTGTGTACCATTGTATGTTAGTTAGACTTTTCTGAGTTTGCAGAGAGCTATAGTATTGTATTGTAACTGTTGTTTTTGGTATTGACCTTCAAGCTTGGATAAGTACATATTATTATGATAATCGGTTTAGTTGTTCCAGTGTTTTCTTGCTTTTTTGTTTCTGAATAGGAAATTCACCGCAACATTATTAAATAAATTTGACTGTCATATCTGATTATCGTTAGTAGTGCCACCAAATCAATTAATCACAGTAAGAAATTAAGTGGGTATACAGGGAAACCATGGCAACATACTACACACAAGCTTTGCTTAAATGTTTCAGTAATAATAATTAGACCCCAACAGTACCTGAATGTGAAAAAGACTCTCAAGAGTCTAGACCCACTCTATTAGCTACCTGTGTGGCCCAATATAGTGGGAGTGGACTTCAGTAATGCCATTTGATTACTTCTGTTAATTAATCAATTAATCACATTAGTTACTATTCACTATAGTAATCAATTTGAAAACTATAATAATAATATATAGCCCCTTCCCAGCACAAGTACATTCATACATCGATACATACATACATGCATACATACATACATATGTGTACATGGATATGCTCCATGGATATGCTCCATGGATATGCTCCATGCATATATACAGTCGACTGTATGACAGTAGTTCATAACAATTATGTTACATAATATTATTCTTCAAATTGTGGCATGGACTGTGGATCAAGTATTTAGTCAATATTCTATTGGTTGTGGGTTCTGCATGATTGTACTACGTACACACCGTGCTAGAACAACTGTGAGAGCAGTACGTTGCACTGTACTGATAAACATAGCCTGTATTTAATTTGAATTTGATTGAGATATTAACATTGTTATATAACATTATATCTTATACCGTATACATCTCCTTCCAGCTATTGCATCCGTATTCTTACAAAATCCAGATGTCATCTTATACGAAGGCATAACTCTACTGGTTACCTTAGTCCTCATTGTGTCTTCATTGAGTACATTGCTTACTGCTGTTGGTGCTGAACTACTTGTGGTTCGGAAACATGATAAAGATGATCTTGAGAGTGGCAACAGAAGACATAACAGCAGTGTGACACCAATTGAACCTCATTTCACTACAAGTCATTCCGATTTATCTGTGATTCAGGAAGAAACCGATTGTGACAGGCCAGATCACATCTCTCTCAATCATCGTTTTAGTACAACCTCTCTACCTCCACTTGCCCCAATAATTAGCATTGAGAATACAACGGACCTGAATGGTGCAGCAGATATGAAAGATGTTTTTGTTGTAACAGAGCATCCATTCCATCTTGACAGAGGTTACTGTCAGAGTTTGAATATGGCGGCAACAGGAGTTGTGTTTGTGGGATACACTTTGATTGGATTCTCCTTCTCCATAGGTATGAATTCTGTGTTCTTTGTTTAGAAAAGGGTTTCGCTGCCTTAAGATGTACTGTACTGCCAGTACAAGAATGCTCAAATTTTTATGTACAGACCAGATTCTTATTCACTAGTAAGCATGTTTAACTTTGGTGAGGTTCATTGTATTATAAGGAATAGAAAATTTGTTTATTTCAAATCCTGTAAATTAATTGATATTTACTTTGTAATGACATCCGGGTGTGAACAATTTTACTTCACATTATGAAACATATTATACATGCATTAATCCTGCTTTTGTATAAACAATTATAGTGCCTACAGACACACTTTGTTGAATCTGCTTGGTTGCTATGGTTACTGTGGCATTCAGTATTAAACAAGTGATTTAGGCTAGGTGTATTCGTTGTGTTACAAACACATACAATTGGCCATCTTACCCACATGCATGAAAATGCATGATTATACAATTATAGTTACTATTAGTTTTGTAATGACATGTTTGTGTACACATCTTTGTAATGCCATGTGGCCATGGGTATGAATCATTTTTGTGATTTGATATATTTTATACTTTTACAGGTATACTGTGTGCTGTGATTGATATTGGCCATTTCACCATAAACAATCAAATATTTGTAGTCATACAAGTGTGTTTGGGGATCTTCTGTCCAGTTCTGTTGATGGGCGGGTTCACCTTGTTAGGGATAGCACTGGAGTATGCTACAGCTGGCCAAGTGGACTGCAGAATATTGATAAGCTATCTACTCCCAACAGTTAAAATAGTTTTGACAACAACTGTATCAAAGCCAAGGAAAAATCTACAATATTGGGCTTTCTCTAACGGTGGATGTATTAGGATTAAAGAGCCTTGTGGGAGCAAATCACAGTTAAGACACTACTTTGATACAACACCAGCAACCTGGACACTGATGGTAATTGTGTACTTTTCTGCATTGGTCTCTACCATATTTTTCGTAGTCTATGGCCTTACACTGAAATCAGAAAACGATTTAACAGTTGCAGAATGTGATGAATATGGTTGGATCTGTCTTGAAGGAGAGACTCTATATCGAGAAGAAATCTCTTGTGTTAATGCAAGTTATTCACTTCAAGTTGGTAAGAATGCTGTGAGGTGCTACAGATTTCGTCAACCACTTGAATTGGATGATATTGGGAGTGGATTAGCTGGAGCGGTAGCCATTTATATCGTAGCCATCAATGCCATCCCTTTGATTATCCATGGAATCCTTTTCCTGCAAAAACTGAAGAAAACTAAACTATGGGCCTCACCTTTTCTGGTGTTGGGCGGACTGGGTGTCACCATCTCTATTGCATGTGCAAATGTTTTTCGACTTTCCTCAAGTATCATACATTTGTCACTAGTTTCATTCTGCGTACTGGCCATAGGAGCACTGATTGCATCCAGCAATATTGATATCATGATATATGCACTCGATGTGAGACGGTCCATCATTGTGGGGATTGACTACAAGAACACATATGTACTTGAAGAGAAACTGCAGTCTAAAGAAATGAGTGAAGACTGAAAGAAATTTGTTGATTGAAATCATAACAGAGAAATTTGCATTTCTATATTCATATTATACACCATGAACCACAGATTATTATGCAGTTAAAAATGTTGATTTCAGAGCAGAAGAATGTGTACATATTCTTATGAAGTCATCAGCGGCAAATTATTACTGCAGATATTTGTAATCATATATAAGTAATACTGTATTTAACATTACATACAAGTGACCTATTGAAATATACAATACATTGCAATTAAATTAAATAAATACAGTAATAATATATAAATTAATAGGATAAGACAAACATACTAAACACAAAAGAAATGATTACTTCAATATTACATGATAGGATTAATGCAAGAACTGACCCTCTGTATTATGTATATAACAAATATATTATATATGTATTTAATTTTTAATTTATTTTTAAAATCATTAATAATTATATTATATTATATATAAACATATATATATATATATACAGCTGAAATAAATATGTACATATAATATTATAACAATAATTAAGAGTAATCATAGCCGCTCATGATATCATCACAATGCCTGGAACCACGAGCTGATATGGCATTTCCATGTTGCACTGCAACTGATAGTTGCTGCAACAGATGTTGGTAAGCAAAGGGGCTCCCTGTGCACGAGCAGAGACGTGAAGCCAGCTCCCTCAAGAACTGCAGCGAATTTCAACCAAAAGCTCCAGAACTCTCTGCTGCAACCGGTGCAATGATGTGGGTGTTCTTCAAAATGGTGATGCATCTCTACTTTCCTACTCTCTGCAAGATCAATGACAGCACCTGGTCGGTTAGTTGCCTCATGAAGATAAGACTTTCCGAAGGTGTCTGAACATGTGGCATCCCATATGAGAGAACAGCCATAACTCCATGGCATCATCATCATACCACCAGGGCACTTGCCATCGGAACGAGCCAACCCATAAGGTTCTTTCTGGGAGGGAACACCAGCTGCTGTCAATGATGAGAGAATGATCTCATTCAAGTTGTTGTGGCGAGGGTGCCGTCCCTGGCTCTTGACACAGCTCAGCCCATGGAGAGCATACTCATCCACAGGACTGCCACATTGATGGTAAAGGTGAGGGTGGCAAAGGGGTACAACTAGACTAACACAGATGGAGATACAATCATTGTCCATTCGTAGGCCCAAAGAGGAGACCAGAGGGGCATTCAGCCAAACTCCCGACTCCTTGGAAGCGCCCCCCAAAAGTCTGGCTCTGGCTGTAGGGTTCTGACACTTATTGATCAGAAGGCCAAATCTGCTCTCCACTTTTGAGTGGTCCCATGCTTTCTGCTTGCTCTTATCCAGGCTTGCTGGTGGGGTCAGGACGCCACCCTGGAACCATTGATTCAAAGTGAGACCAACCTCCAGGAGTGGCAAGTCGTGTAGGTGCAATGGCAGGACTCACCTGGTGAGAGAAGTGCATCCAGCAGCTGAAGCTAAGCAGGCAGAGGGAGCAAGCTGGACTGCACTGTATCAGATAGGATAAAGTTGACAAAGGAAGTGAGAGCCTGTAAGAGCTGTTGGCCTCCATCACTGGCAGACCTACTGGTCATATCAACTAAATTTTGCAGGCAAAGGCAGTCAGGTCCGCCTGCAGATCCTTTAGGAAAGGACAACAAAGCTTTGAAAACATCCGACTGATAAACTTCTCTGACAGACTCCTCAGCAGTGGGAGCAGTAGGAATTACAGACCGGGGGTGTGGAGAGGGGTGCTTTGATCCGCCTCAGTGGGTGAGTCGTTTGGGAGTGCTAAGGTATCCTCTGAACATGCTAGGTGCAAGGCACCCTTATATCAGGGTATCAGGGTAACTTATTTAGACTGGGGAGCCTTTAGCCATTGACTATTCTGACAGGCACCCAGTATAGTATAATCCCCTTCCTCGAGCTTACAGGAGATTTTCGATGCAATATGGCATGGATGGAAGGTAGAACCCCGCATAATGGCTCCCCATAGTATGGGCAAGGCAACTTGGTCAACCGGGCAGTGTTTTCCAAGTGTTAGCAATTTTTATACTATACTATGTATTTTCATTGCAACTTTCATATGATATGAACTATTTTAATATACATTCATATGCCTAACCGCAACAGTGAATTTATATTATAATTTATATTGCACAAAAATGATGGCTGAATTTGAAACGATGAAAATTAGAAATAGGACTAGAATTCGAGTGCAACGGCTTATTGAGCTTACACACACATACAGACAAACTCACACATGCACACCCTGTAACTTGCATTAAAATGTGTTTTTGATGCATGCCCGAGTATTGGATCACAATCGAACGGTGAGGCTTGATTGAATGTAATATTATTATATGTATATAAACCCTTCCAGCATCAGTTGTATAGGACTACTGAGACAATTTTAAACAATGTATAATAATTATGCATAATATGTATAATAATCATATTAATATGCTCGTGCATTTTTGTAGCGTGGTGACAAATATGGTTGGATCTGTGCTTAAGGAGAGACTTCATAGGGTGAAGAAATCTCTCTTGTGTCAATGCAAGTTATCCACTTGGTAAGAATGCTGTGAGGTGCTACAGATTTCATCATCCATTTGAATTGGATTAAATTTAGAGTGGATTAGCTGGAGCGGTAGCTATTTATATCATAGCCATCAATGCCATCCCTTTGATCATCAATGGAATCCTTTTCCTTTGATCATAATTGAACAGTTATGCTTGATTGAATGTACCACTTTGTGAAGTCTGCACATCAGTTTCACCAACAATATATCAGAAAATTGCAAAATCCATTCTTGTTCATCCATCAATGTTACTGTGAGTCACCATCCAAAGTATAGAGTGGATATAATGAAAGAACGTTTCGGTTTAAAAGTACTCTTCATCTCATTACTGTTGCTGTTGATCTTGATACTCTTAACATTGTCAGCTCTAAGTAAGTTTGGATCCTTATTGTAGTAGTAACACAGTAGATAGCCTGAGAATTACTGTATTTTTTGGTGGACAACAGAATCACACTGCTCGGGGAAGCCCTACTATTGTTGCTATTCATTATCAAAGTGTGCCCGATAACTTCACAATGAGTGATACTTATAATACTATGGCTATACTGGTACCTCTGGCTCATAATAGGGAACAAACCAAACATAGCAATAGCTTACTAGTCTGTTGTCACCGACTGTATGCCAGTCTTAATATACTTCAAATGGGGACTAAGTGTGAAGCTATTATCCACTTTAAGTATAGAATACTTGTCCATTGCTTCCAAACAGTATACGCTTTTAGACTAACTTCAAATTAAGTCCTCACTTTTGGCCATATAGGTCCTGCATGTATGTAATACACACAGCGAGAGCAGTTGTACTGCACTTATGGGCATAGCCTGTCTGTAATTTGAATTTGATTAAGATATTATCATTATTATATCTTTTACTGTATACATCTCCTTCCAGCTATTGCATCCGCATTCTTACGAAATCCAGATGTCATCTTATATGAAGGCATAACTCTACTGGTTACCTTAGTCCTCATTGTGTCTTCATTGAGTACATTGCTTACTGCTGTTGGTGCTGAACTACTTGTGGTTCAGAAACATGATATAGATGATCTTGAGAGTGGCAACAGAAGACATAACAGCAGTGTGACACCAATTGAACCTCATTTCACTACAAGTCATTCCGATTTATCTGTGATTCAGGAAGAAACCGATTGTGACAGGCCAGATCACATCTCTCTCAATCATCGTTTTAGTACAACCTCTCTACCTCCAATTGCCCCAATAATTAGCAGTGAGAATACAATGGACCTGAATGGTGCAGCAGATATGAAAGATGTTTTTGTTGTAACAGAGCATCCATTCCATCTTGACAGAGGTTACTGTCAGAGTTTGAATATGGCGGCAACAGGAGTTGTGTTTGTGGGATACACTTTGATTGGATTCTCCCTCTCCATAGGTATGAATTCTGTGTTCTTTGTTTAGAAAAGGGTTTCGCTGCCTTAAGATGTACTGTACTGCCGGTACAAGCATGCCCCTATTTTAATGTACGGTGCAGATTCCTACTCACTAGTGAGCATGTTTAACTTTGATGAGGTTCATTGTATTATAAGGAATAGAAAATTCATTGATTGTCATAGTTTCAACGTATAGTTTGTTTTAAATCCAGTAAATTAATTACTCAAATACTTACCTTGTAATGCCATGTGGGTGTGAACCATTTTACTTCACATTATGAAACATATTATTATTATATGCATTAATCCTGCTTTTGTATAAATCATTATATTACCTACAGACACACTTTGTCGAATCTGCTTGGTTGCTATGGTTACTATGATATTCAGTATTAAACAAGTGACTTAGGCTAGGTGTATTCGTTGTGTTATACAAATGCATATAATTGGACATCTTACCCACATGCATGAGACATTCAATACAATAGTTACTATTAGTTTTGTAATAACATGTTTGTGTATCCGTCTTTGTAACGCCATGTAAATATGAACCATTTTTGTCATTTGATATTTATTATACTTTTACAGGTATGCTGTTTGCCGTGATAGATATGGGCCGTTTAGCCATTAACAGTCAAATGTTTGTAGTCATGCAAGTGTGTTTGGGGATCTTCTGTCCAGTTCTGTTGATGGGCGGGTTTACCTTGTTAGGGATAGCACTGGAGTATGCTACAGCTGGCCAAGTAGACTGCAGAATATTGATAAGCTATCTACTCCCAACAGTTAAAATAGTTTTGACAACAACTGTATCAAAGCCAAGGAAAAATCAACAATATTGGGCTTTCTCTAACGGTGGATGTATTAGGATTAAGGAGCCTTGTGGGAGCAAATCACAGTTAAGACACTACTTTGATACAACACCAGCAACCTGGAAACTGATGGTAATTGTGTACTTTACTGCGTTGGTCTCTACCATATTTTTCGTACTCTATGGCCTTACGAAAACAGAAACTTCCAATTTAACAGTTGCAGATTGTGATAAATATGGTTGGATCTGTCTTAAAGGAGAGACTCTATATCGAGAAGAAATCTCTTGTGTTAATGCGAGTTATTCACTTCAAGTTGGTAAGAATGCTGTGAGGTGCTACAGATTCCGTCATCCACTTGAATTGGATGACATTTGGAGTGAATTAGCTGGAGCGGTAGCCATTCATATAATAGCCATTAATGCCATTCCTTTGATCATCAATGGAATCCTTTTCCTTCAAAAACTGAAGAAAACTAAACTATGGGCCTTGCCTCTTCTGATATTGGGTGGACTGGGTGTCACCATCTCTATTGCATGTGTAAATGTTTTTCAATTTTCCTCAAGTATCATACATTTTTTACTAGTTTCATTCTGCATGCTGGCCATAGGAGCACTGATTGCATTCAGCAATATTGATATCATGATATACGCACCCGATGTGAGACGGTCCATCATTGTGGGGATTGACTACAAGAACACATATGTACTTGAAGAGAAACTACAGTCTAAAGAAATGAGTGAAGACTGAAAGAAATTTGTTGATTGAAATTATATTAGAGAAATTTGTATTTCTATATTCAAATACAGACATGAACTACAAATTATTATACTGTTATAATGTTAATTTTGGACATTTTGTTTAAACGTAAACATAATGTAATAGCCATCAGGAACAATTATTGGTAAATATTTTCTTATCAATCATGTATTGAACCAAGGAATAATTGAGTTTCTGTAATAATTTATAATGTCACAGTGCATGCATAATTATAACAATTTTTACATGCATATGTTTGGATATGTACAATATTATATATATTAAAAATCTGTGACAATGTATTGAAATTATAATAGGTAATTTTACATGGTTGATATTTGATTAATATTAGTATGTTTGTGCGTTGTGGTAGCATAATAGTATCCATCAGTATCACAATAATATTTAATTAATCGTCAGAATTACTGTAAGCAAGTAAGCAATCATGGTAGTGGTAAACAAATAACTATAATAAAAGTTATTATGTTACATGCAATGGATGTGCTCAAGAAGCTCTTCAAAAGGAAAACACTACAAGCAATAAGTAATTACAATAGCTATTAATAACTAATATCTTATGAAGTGTTGAATCTATTTACAATTCAAGCAGAGGGTCTCTCCCGAGCCTTGACTCCTTTCATAGTGAAGTAGTCAACAACTTGCTTAGGTACTTCAGCCAGCACGGATCTCGCTAGAGACTCCTTAGACGCCTAATAGCATGTACATATTGATGTATACATATTACATATTGAACGTAGAATTTGCTATCAGTACAGTAACAGACACATACATACTAATATATGTATACAATTATAAAAGTATTGAGGATCAGGTATCAGGTGTTCTATATAACATGGGGAGTTGTTAGCCATAGGCTATTCAAAGTGGCATCCACTAGGGCAGTACACTCCATCTGTCCTTGGTTGTGCAACCTGTCAGTAGTGATAGTACATGGCTGTATATTTCTAGTAAAAGGACATACTTAGCTCTAATGTCTCCTTTAAATATTGTACATTAGTAAGTATAAAGCAAATTTGATTATATTCATTACAGTGATGTACTAAACCAGCAACAGTGAGTATTTGGTACATTAGGAGCAGAGATCACAATTGAGTGACAGAGTGAACCACTGGTGACTGCATAAAGTCCATCTGTTTTTAGAGACTAAATTTTCCTGGCTCCTTCACTGATACTTACATACAAGTTCCACTGTACATTCTATGCACTAAATTACAGACTGGGGTTGAAACAAACTCTTTCACAACATGTACGTACATAAGTTGGAAACTCACTTCACGAAAATTCCTGTAAGGGACAAACTGTACAATATCTCTTGCTGCTTTTTCTCCTCCATATGATAGTCTGCCAGAAAGAAAATGACAGACTGTAGACTCAACGAGCACACCCGAGAGATTCACATCAGGCCCGTTTGCCTGCCTCCATTCTCATACATACGTATGTGCATTTAATACACTGCCTATGTGTACTGTATAGTGCTAATGGATGCATATGTGTGCCTGTATGTACGTACATATTGTATACTGTAATTCCGAATACAAAGTACATGAGAACATACATCATTTGCTCAACACAAAAAAAAAAAATAAAAAGCACTTGCATCCATACTGTATTACATACGCACAATTTCATATATATTTTATAATATAATATACATACATACGTATGTACGTACATATGCAGATGTAAGGCAACCACATTTGGCTTCCACACACATATGCTCACAGTTTGTCATCAGAGTCGAGTGCCTCCATTGATGCAAAGTCAGCATTTCCTACACCAACAATGATGACAGACATTGGCAGATGTGATGCTCGAATGATCGCGGTCATTGTGTCATTCATATCCGTAAGAGCACCATCCGTCAACATCAGAAGAATAAAGTACACCTGTGTGGATTTAGGTGATATACGTATAAGTATGCATCCCCTGTGTGTGTGTGAGTGTATGCTTGCATGTGTGTGTGTGTGTGTGTGTGTGTGTGTGTGTGTGTGTGTGTGTGTGTGTGTGTGTGTGTGTGTGTGTGTGTGTGTGTGTGTGTGTGTGTGTGTGTGTGTGTGTGTGTGTGTGTGTGTGTGTGTGTGTATGTGCGTGTGTGCATGTGTGTGTGTGTGTGTGTGTGTGTGCATGCGTGTGTAGCTGGAGGCTCATCAGTAATGGATTTATAAAGAATTCAATCTCACAAATAAATTACAAGCCTACATATAAGGATACCAGGTTTCTCATTGCTTCTCCATTCCAAATATGAATGACACTTTTTTCTACATGCCATTCACCTGGGATTCTGGATCAAGGTCAACCCTTTCAGCAAATTGAGCTACATGGTTGATAATCGGAGCAGCATTAGTTGGACCCCACAACTGAACATTGGACAGAGAGTAACGATAAGCATCCAACACACCCTGTATACCTGGAGGAGTGCAGCAGATACTAACAGTTGATAGTTTCATACACATGTACAACAGTATACATATTTATTTACTTCATAAACAGTATAAAATAAACATTAATGAATGTACTAGAGCTGTACACACGTGTATGTGTGTACAGTATGTATGTATATATACACACATGTACAGTAGATTTATATTATGTATATATACATAGTACACTGTATACATGTATGTAGCCCACGTATGTATGAATTGCATACGTATACAACCAGGCTATCACATACTGACCACTACAGTAAGGATTTTGAGGATTTCCATTCAATGGGAATTCATGAGAGGCCTGTTGAGAAGAGAACGAATACAAACACATGCACAAAATATTGGTCGCTATTGTCCACACGTATGTATAATTTTATGTTTACGTGTGCACACATACTACACTGCTGTCTATTTCTATATAATATTCTTTATCTTTTAACAAAACTGCCATTAAACACAATGTTCTACACTTGTAACAGCTTCGGACGTTCAATACCACAAACATAGATAACGTAGAAAATGGATGGAACCTCAGGGAACAAATGTTTTCCAAGAAGTTCAAATTGGGTTCATCCCAACACTTCTCAATATAGGATTTTATTGTGCATGGTATACAAGTACGTACATTGGCAGCCATTATTAACAGGACTATTACAAAAATGGCATTGATATTTTATTTATCAATAAGATTTCCTGTAATTAATGACCACCACTGTATGTATACACAAATGTGCTACATCATTATAAAATTAATAAAACAATGCAGTGGTTTGATTACAATGTTCACAGATAACGATGAGTACCCCATGTCACTCCACCATATCCTTACTAATACAGTGAAGCAGATTAGGCTTGGTTTAATCACACTGTTTGCAGTGATCTTGATCACATAGAAAAAGTATTCTATAATTCCACCTCAATTATTTCTGCAGTGTATTATTATAACAAGGTGTATGTGTAAATGTAGGGGGTTTGACATATGTAGGAACCAAGCACGTAGGTTACATCACAGATGAGTTTTTCAAAATATCCGAGAATTGAATCAAATGAAACAGGAGAGTGTTAAATGGCATTATGTTATAGATTTAGATATATCACAGAAGTGGAATAAAAGCGACTCCCCTCAAAAACCCTTCTGTGTGCAGTCTTACGTACCTTCTGTTGCCCTGGTAATTTGGCTCCAAATCCAAATGCTGGAAACAGTTTGTCACTATGGAAACAACAAAATGATAAGTCAAGGCATCTGCCAGGAAGCATCCAACAGATAATGGTTTACGTGTCATAATCCTGCACAACATTTCCCACAGCAGTTAGAGCTTCAGTGTACTGGTTGGTGGGGGCGTGGGGGTTGAGATAGTGCAGGGAACCCTTGTCCTTGGGATCACCATTGGAACCCGTGAAGTCAACTCCGATGGTGAAGTTCAGCTGACAACCTCCAACAATGTAGTCAAAAAAGGTGTATGCCATACGAACCTTGAAAAATATAAAAACTGCATAGTAACAATTAAAATCATTATTGTAGAATTCTTTGTCACAAGATTCCTGCATGTACTGTACATTCGATATGCTGAGTACATGCAACATATCATCTTTGATATGTAAGAAGAACATAAACACATTTTACATGAATATTTGCATGTACACATAGCATGTGCATGTGCTCAAATGTACATACATATACGGATGTACACATACATAAAACACCTGTACAAGGATAACACATACTGCGTAGCACACACATTTAAACATACATGCACATATAGCATGTATGTATGTACGTATGGCACACGAAGTAAAAAAGTAATTGTTCTACACCGTAGCTATGTCTGTATTTGTGGCCGTATGTAACCTGTACATATCAAAGATAATCTCCGTACTTGTTCCCATACATACTTGCTCGAGCTCTCGCACGTACGTATGCCTGTACTATTTCGTAGGTAGATTCCTTGCAGGTCTTTTAACGCCTTAAGTGCTAACTCCAAGGAATTCTCTGTAGGTTTTGTAGATCTTGTATAGTGTGTTTTTGAACGCCTTTCCATGATTTCGATTTCACGTACGTACTAGTATTTCGAGCTAAACGAAGACTCATGGTTACGTTCACGTTGTCAGAGGAAAACGAGAGCTTTGAAGACAGTAGCTCTGATTGACTGGTCACACTATATTGACAAAACTGAGGATTTAACATTTAACATGTACATACGATATGTACTATGCTATGCCCATTCTTTGCTACACCTGTAGTTCGATCCCTACATTTTCATCGCTACTACGTGTGTACTAGTATCTGTAAATTATCTGTACGTACTTACAAACATAGAACGCCTGTAGAGCATTTACTTTTTACTTCATGTATTGTACGTACGTACATATGTATATAATTCACACATACAGACACTGTACTCACACATGCGCAGGCACATTTTACAGTAAACCAGCATGCATGAACACACCTCAACACTACACTCAATGACACCGGAATTTTTGTAACTTTTCTTTTTGGTTTTCTTCTCGTTAATCAGGTCCCAATGAAGCTTCTTTCCCGACTGGAGCTCAGACAAGCTGGTGTGAAATACTCCAATTAGATCGTGACCACCATCGGCATCCCAGTCATAACATGACACTCGAATTCTCCTGCTCTCATCGCCAAAAAGGTTGGCTTTGAGTTCAAATGGTGGCCAAAAAGGGCTCAGGGTGTTCTTGATCACCTGCAAATGCATGCAGGTAGGTAGGTTGAGATAGTACAGAGATCCACCATATACATACACATGCATTCACAATCAATAGCTGATTACACTGTTAACACACAACAATATTGGGTGTAATAGGTATCAATGCGATAACCAAAATAATGACAACACAAATGTAATGTGCTACGTATGTACCTGGGACATGAACCCTCTGGATAAATTTTACAACTTTATGGACACTTAGCTGATAATATTATGTATGGTGTAGACATTTTTACCAATTTACTTTATGCAAGCAAATACACGTAGTAGTTATACCCTGTAGGCACATTCATTTATGCCGGCTGGTATTGATGGAGGTTTTCAACAAAGAACAGCAAGAAGGTCAAATAACACTGCAGCAATCGTCGTTCGTTCGGTAAATTTAATACTCTGAGACTCGATGTTTGGGCAAGTTTCCTCTGCCATTCGTTTGGTAGATATCGTAAGGCTTGTGGGTTAGGCAAGTTTCCTCGTTCGTTCAGTGAATATTCCGAGGCTCATGGGTTCGGCAAGTTTCCTGGTTCGTTCGGTAACTATTTGAGGCTTGTTAGATTAATTAGTACCACTTACAAAAACATCACGAATGTACTCCTGTCGGCGCTTTTGTAGTTTATTGAAAATGCCCATGCATCGGGGTACATACACATACGAGTAGCCAGGATACAAAGTTGATAATTGTAGGTTTTTTGTTTAGTCTAAGGCTTGTTTCAAGCCATTTGATGGATATACACATTGAATATCTTCAAAGCAATAAACTATTACTTGCACATTCATACGCTACTTAAGTGCTAGCTACCTGCTATGTGTAGATATACTAATGTCAATCCACACTTTGACAACCATGTCAAGTATGTACGTATGTAGAAGATACACATGTAAGAGTATGTAAAATGAAGGAAGATATTATCAAATTTAAGTTAAATCACCAAGATACATGGTAACAACATTGCGTGTGTGAATGCAACAGCAGTAGGTCACGCATCACATATGGACGTACATTAGTGCGATGAACGACACCATATGATCCATCCGGGTTCTCTTTGGCAAGCTCGAGGTAAGGGTCTGACTTCCCAAAGAAATCCTTCTTGTCCAAACCAATCCCATTGAAAGTGAATTTCAAAACATTCCTCGAAGTGTTGAGTTCTTCAGCTCTTATCTACAAAACACAAAAGCGAACATGTTCATACATACGTACGTACACACCATAAGCAAACTTAGAACAACACTGTGATTTTTAACACACTGGCCAAGCACCTGTAAGCATGTACGTACATACGTACACCACTGCTAACTCTCAGTACATGTATCATGCAATACACATGCATTGATGTACACACTCACACATGTTCATATGTCTGCTCAGCTAGGCTGAGATACAGAACAGAAAACTCACAATGATCTTCCCACTTTTGCCTTTAGCCTTCTTCCCTGAACTCAGTGGCTTTGTGTATGTTGCAGAAGTAACTATCTGTACAGTGGACAAATATAAACATACTTACATCTCCATGATACAAAAGAACATTAAAATGTAGAAATTATTAGTATTATATTATTATAAAGGGTTCTCCCTTGGGTTTTGTCAAGACAGAGTGCTCCAGTGACTTGCACATAATTTAGGAGCAAATGATGGGTAAAATTTAAGCAAATTACCACTTTTACGCAGTACGCCATGTTGAAAATTGCAGATCTCGATGGACTTCAGACCAAAACAACTAGTCTATCTGGTTATCGCCATGGATCGCAAATACACGGCTGAAAGTGATTGAGGGACTAGGTGTGTCTGTGTGTGCTTAAAAGATGAGGTATCCACAAAACATACAACCTAAAATGCCTGTTCACAACTGGGTGAACATGTTGCTAATGGATTGGATGAACTACAGACCAAAAACTAGTCTCACATACCCAAGACCCAGACTTGTTTCAAATTTTGAATTTAGAACTTAGTCCCCATAAGAAAGGATCTGGTACATCTCCTACATGCAAACTCTTCCTTTCACACATGCAAAACATTGCAGGAATCCTAATAAATTATAAAATGTTATTCGTTTAAGTGATAAAGTTAATTAATTATCACTTCACAACAATGTCATTACATTACATACATTCTTAGAAAGTGTTGGCTATCAGGACATTTCAGAGTTAATGTGTAGAAAATGTACCAGACCCTTTTAGCCAGGCTACAGCCCCAATTTTGAAATTTGAGGTGAGAATTGGTCTGGGCTATGCGAGACAAACCAAATCAGGAATAATTCCAATGCTTGAATGAATATCTGCAAACAATTAAAGTGTAGTGATTAAAATCTAAAGGGTGTCGGACAAAGATTCAGAGCTCCATTTCCAAAGGATAGTGGAATGTTTTACCTTGGCATAACGGAGGAAAACCTTGACATGTACACATGTAAACCATCAACAACAAACTGAACTAGAGGTCTCTAGAGGATATACCCCACACATCATGTGATGCCTAATTGAGCATTTTATTGCACGTAATGAAAGTTGTCATCATTCTAAGATGGAAGACATTAAACAATAATATCGATAAAAGCTGTTAACATGAGTGTACAAAGCAATCAAAGTGAAACACAATGATAGGAAAATCGAAACAGGGCTATAAAGCCTAAAATGGTTATCAGCTGATAATTGAGGAATTTTTTTGTAAAAAACTGCCTATCCATATTCCAAATGTTCACTCCAAAAAATTGATGTAAGACTTGGATAATATACAAACCCTAAGAACAATCCACTTTATTACATTACAAAGCATCAACAAAAGACAATCCTCTTAAAAGAGCACTTAAAATGTGCCTCACTACACTACTGGACTTACTTGAGCTAAAGTACACTCATGCTCCCCGAGGTAGTCGTCATCGTCCAGTGTTGATGAGGCATTGTCGACATCATACACTTTGAACTTTAACCTTTGAACTTCTTCAAATCGGTAACTGATTTGAATGGGTGTGGCAAAATCTGGGTTCAAATTGTTTTTAACATGCTCTGTACGGGCAAACTACAGGATAGAGTGGATGGAAGCATAGGGAGGATGGTTGCAGACATTTCTCTAGAATCGTATTGAGAAAAATCAATAGATACATAGTATTTTGTATACAGGCATATGTATGTATTGGCAATGAAAGTTGAATTTATCTACTCTATACCATAAGGGTGTACTGTATGCAAATACGTGTTCGGACTACCTTAAAGAAGGGGAAATTTACAGTAGAAAATTTCACAATTTCATTCATACAACCACTACTTGTGGCAGTTTCCATTAAGCAAATTTGAAATAAATGTGCTATAGCATCATTTGTAACATTAGAATTCTGTGGTCATTATACGCTGTAAATCAAACAGAAATGTGATAACACAAGGAACAAAACCTCCTGAAAATTTCCTGTCACACAGTGGTCATCCATACACCCAACCTCTTCATGCATCTTAATTCACACACACACACACACACACACACACACACACACACACACACACACACACACACACACACACACACACACACACACACACACGTACACACACACACACACACACACACACACACACACACAGAGATTTGTATAGTTAGGAGCACAGCACTAATGCAAGTGGTAAAGGCTGCTACACAAAAATGAATTAAACTGATAACATGCATTAATATCACAATACAATTGTGGTAAAGATTACATTAATCCATCTTTTGTTAGAATATCTTATGATCCTCCTAGCACATACGTGGTGAAAGGTAAACCGTGAACTCTGTGTGTGTTAGTTGTTAATAGGCAGGTGTGAACTGATCACTAGGCAGGAATGCCAGACAGAGAGAATACGTGGAAGTGTCCAACATGCACAAAGAAGTAAACCATTAGTACTTTTAAGCTGCTTTTAACCTTAATTGTAACTCGTTTTTTTCTCCTCGCAATTGTACAATGCTCTCCAATGATGCGCTCCGAAAGTTCCTGAAATTACGGAATTCCCCCAATTCGAATCGGCAGAGTACTTCAAAACCGTGTTCATCAACGACGAAGATTAACTGGCTCACATCAGGTATGCTGACTCTACACATGTAGGTGCACTCCCCGTTCAAGTTTAGCACCTGTATCTTCTAACATCGTTCGTTTATACAGCGTTCAAGTCACTGTATTACGGAATTACCTCCGTTTTCTTTACCGTGTACATTACCGTACACTATATTCCATACAGAATATAGACTAGATTATAAGATTACATTAATACTTAAGAAAATAACCTTAAATTTAATTCCGTAAGATATAGGCCTGCCTAAAACTCGGTGAAGACCAGGACTATTTATATATGGACTCAACCTGGTTAGCGCCACATACTCACGTATCCGTGAGTATACGTGTTAGCACATACTGTTACAATGTTACGTACGTACACATCATACATTATCGGCGGGCAGGTTCGTTTCCCCATCTACTCAAGTTTTGGTCGAATGTCCAGATCAAGACGGAACTACTGGGAAAAAACGGGTTTACAGGAACGAATCAGGGATCAGTCCCGAACGTTCCGAACAATGTCCACTGTGTACTCTCTCACTTCATTCCACTTCACACCGTCAGGAGATTCTTGAACTACTACAATAGGATCCGATTTGGAGAAAAAATCTTCATCAGCTAGGTCTCGACAACTGATGGAGAGGACTACCTCACTGACCGGTTGACTTCCGGAATACGCCATGTTGTCAATTAGAAGTTCAATATGGTCCGAAAGGTGAAAGAAAAAGATGGCTTCACCTGCCGTAATATGCATTTCAGTTTGTCAGTAGCGGCAGCACTCGATGACGGCTGTTCTACTATCTTCGCCTGTGATACTGGCATTCAGTTCTTCTAAAATTATTTGCAAAAGTTTAGAAATTGTATGAAGAAGCAAATAATGATCCCTTTTCACAGTGTAACATGAGTGTATTCGGAGTATGTCATATTATTCCCCTAACGTACACTTAAGCTGGTTATATTGCTAGATCACAAGCTGAATGGACACCACTACCTTATAGCTGTCACATTAGCATAGCCCCACAGTAGTGTCAAAAACAAAGTGGGCATACTATTGCCGACAACATGCCAACATGAAGTATATAGCTACTGGTCCAGGAATGAACTACCAATGTACTGACCAGTGTGGTGTTCACCAGTACTTGAATTTGCATGTATAACTTCGTACATGCGTAATAAGTATACCAATTTAAGTAGAGCAATAATTCACTGGTACAGAAAGCTATATCATGCCGTTCTTTCTATTCTGTATCACAACTTGACAGCTTGTATATACATGCATGGTGAGGTCAGATGGGAGAACAAGTCATATTGTTTCCTAATCATGATATGACTTGACAATCATCAACAATCAACTGATTGCCATGCACGAGTTCAGGTACTGTACCATAGGCAGACAGTGCCACATGTAATCTCTTGAAAACTGTTGTTACAGTAGTGGTAACTATACAAATTATATTTATTAGAATATATGTACTATCATCAGGTGACTATATAGATGTAACTAAACAACTTCTACATGTGCAATAACTACTGAAAACACTAAACTCATTGATTCAAACTAATTGATTTATATATAACTCCGGTTCAGGTAGATTCAATTATTATCATTCTCCATGAAAATACAAACAGCAGATTTTAAATAAATATTATCACCATTTGACATTAATGCAAAAATTAATGTTGGCAGGTTACATTGCAAAATAATAAATTTCTAGCTGCGCGTGTGTTACTAAGTGTTAAAAGCAACATATGAAATAATAACAATTTTCCAGCTACATGCATGTATGCATGTGCTAATTATTAAGTGTCATAAGCAACATTACCTGTTCTCCGTATATGAACTCACTCAATTACATGCCCCATTGAATGTGATCAAACACTATCATGCATGAATTAATGCCAAAGCTGAATGAATTTAAAATCAATTGCAACTTCAAAGTTAACAGTTTTCCAATTATGGTGGGATGCTACAAGGGTCACAGTGTGACAGTAAACAGTTCAAAATTGAGGAGTGAGAGTAGTAGTATGAAGGGTATTTTGAGGATTTTTGTGACTCTTCCTTTACTAGTGATTCTTCAGACCACTCATGTGGTAGGTGTGATTGATTAGAATAGTGCATATAATGATTGATGACTAGTGATTTGATATCATTTAGTTCACAGTACAATAGTGTATCCAACAATTTGTGTTGAACTGTAGAGTGATCACCTATGTTACTAGATAGTATTCACTTTAATAGTATCAACTGTAATGAAGGTTTCTAACAACACTGTACCTCAACCTATTTCTGTTCTTTTGCTGCAATTTTTACTCATAAAGTACTGAATTGATCAGTAGCCACAGTATAGCCCACAATATCTGAGATATCCTAATAAATTGGACCAGTCAAGTAGAGTAACATGCTTAGTAAATTCAATATGAAAGACTACAATAATATTTCGGAGGCTGAATATAGTTTAAGAAATTCTGGAAATAAAAAGGTCCTGCTTGCTATTGAGCCCAAAGTTGCCTCTTCTGAGGCACTCTTCAAGTGCTGTTTCAAAGGAATATGTCACTAAGTCTTTGATAATGAATTAATGATGGTGTTGTATACATTGAGTGTTACATGACATGAGAATGGTGTCTTCTACCCAGGTCTGTACAATGCTTTGAATTTCTGAATCAGTCACTTAGCAGTCGAAGGGTACGTAGAGTAGTAGAGTTGTACAAACCCAACAGCTATCACTGCTCATGATTACTTATGTACAATCATATTATGGAGATCCCCTCTCTAAATGTACATATACAGAATCTACATGTCCGAGAATGTTTTTCTTGTCAATGTTATGAGTGAGACAAGTGGTCACAATTTGCATGTTTTCCACTGTAGAAGCCTGCAGTGTCAAAACGCTGTTGCACATTAAGTTTAAACGCAAATACCACAGTATGGAATGATTCAATCAACTGCAAGGAGGAAAGCAAATATACACAAACAAATCATCACACAACACTCCAAAATAATGTAAGTTCACAGTCCTATAATTCATCTTGGCATGTATGAAATCGCAAGTAATTTTGTATTTACAATTTATTAGTATAATGACATTGTGTTATTTGGCTACCAATGTTTTAGACAGTAAGCAGTAATTATCACACTGATAGTTACCATGAAATTTGATTTGTTGATGCTCGTGTTTTAACCCCTACATAATATGCATAAGATGACCTGTGCCTGTACTATACAATGGCTACAGTATATACTGTGTGGCAGGAATATCTTACAATGTTGTGATTCTACTTTCATAGTAATTTGTTCAAATCCACGACATTAATACTGTCCCTTACTACATACAAATTTTGATAACAATAAAATAATCCTACATCACTCATTCTATAAGGACACATACTAGTTAAGTTTTAAGAAAAAGCCTGAACTTTCCTTTAAATTTTTCACTATGAATAGAGTATTGTCTCCCATTAATTTTTATAACAATAATTATCACAAATTTAATGTTACTTGCATGAGCTGATAATAATATAAATTGCAATGCCATTTTTAAGCAATGCCTGCAAGAAAAAGCCAATTGGGTAACCCAAAATCAATACATATTGATCGTTCCATAGGATAATATCAGGGCTGACGTGTCATGTGCTTGGATTAAACATTGCGTGATAAGGTTGGTGGGTCAAGTTCATAAAGATTGTCACTTATGCAATGCTACATGGGAAACAGACACAATGAGAAGAAACAACACACTTTGCCATAAGAATAAGTACACCCTTTGGAATATAACTTATAATTTGACAAAAGAGTGCTCACGTCGTCTTGAATTTCATCTAAAATGCAACAACCAAGCCAAAGGTGAGTTCTACTTATCCAACTTTATAATATTATTATAATGATAATTTAATTAACGTATGGATATTGTGTTTATTTGATGCATTGTTAATAATCTATTCTTAGTAGTTAGCTACATTCAAAAATGGCACCATGAAATTTATCCTTGAATTTGTTAAATCGAACCAATGATATTAATATCAATAATATCATAATACATAAATATCTGTCTTCAAACTATATAATTACAGTACCTATTTTGGCTACATTACTATTATTAGAGAACATAATTAATCTTGTGTTTATTAGGCAATGTTGAATTGTGACTGGATGGAATCCAATAATCATTTTGGATTTTATTCTTTTCTTTGTAACTCTGAAACAGGCAATACTGTAAACAACTTATGGATAAAAGTTGTTGTACCCACTATTTTGGTGATATTACTGATCATGAGTATCATCATTATAACACTACTGGTGATCAGCATTCGGCAAAAACGGCAGAATACAACAAGGATGCTTGGTACGTACAAAACGTGCATAACGTATATTATATTATTGTATATGTATTAATATATATATTGTATATGTATTATTGTATATGTATATATTATATATTGTATATGTATTAATATCATCATCATTCTTATATTGTAACACAGTTATAGGAATGTTATCCATACTGTTGGTTTTGCACATTATTATTATTTGCATATTAATTATGTATTGCTAAAAGAACTTGCCCAGCAATCCAGATTAATTTGCAAAGACACTCTATCATTAATTTCTGAAATTGTGTGAATTATCAGTGTGCATCTGCAGAAATAACAAGGTTTCCATTCAAAGTAACTGCCCTTATTTTTAATATCTCTTGATTTTTTGCTGTTGTTCCTGTGTTTTGATCGAGGATTTTCTCCTAAGCTTGTTGCTTAATTGCTTTTTGTGTTGAATTTCACACACATAAATAGCATCTGTTGTCATAGAAACAGCACCTTCATTCAACAATTTCATAACCATTGTAGAAAGCTTACAGGCATTCACCTGATGTAATGTTTTAAACTTTGTGATATCAACACATGCCATACTTGTTAAGGCATGGGCAAGATATATGTTACTCATTTTGATAGCTGAAAGGACATTTACAGGTCTGGCTATAGGGGCTAATGTTGGTTGAATGGAATCACCGTGGCAACTAACCACAGGCCACAAGGCTTTTGTAGTTAGCAGGACTTATTTCTACTTCATAGTGGCCATGCTTATGGTGACCAGTCTCCAATAGGTCAACTATCCAAGCGGTGTGAAGTAACCACAGAAAGCTGTTTTGTCCTTGTTAGCATCAGATGTCCTTTATACTGTCCATCCACTGAAGATAAGAGCCGTGGTTTGAGTAAAGCGTCAACAACTGATGGAGACCCTTGTAACCTCATTAACGGCTGAGGGGGACCTATAGTTGGATAGAAATTTTCACCATGTCCTGGCTAGGGACTGATGTTGGTTGAATGGAATCTCCATGCATGTTACCAAAACAGCTGTCTGTACATGGCTCCAACTGCTCAGATTGCCAATCAGAAGGAGACAGGTCACCATGGCAACCATTAAGTGGACACAAGTCCTTCTAAAGTATAGTATGTACGTGATATTGTACATGTAATGTACATGCCATGTAGCTTTGTGGTTGGTTGCCACAGTGATTCAACTCAACCATACTCATTTTCAATGTATCCACGGATTTTCGCTAATTTCACGAGTGAGCTTTACTCATGTCTCTTAGCCTCACTTAGTTTCATTTGTCCATTACATATTCCATTTATATAGCCAATAGCCGAGAATGTGACAAAGAAGAAGAACACACATTTGAGGATCCTGACTCCATTCTGATGGAGCAACTCAGGCATGGAACAGGGGCTTATTCCATCATAACTCCCGGTGTCAGTTGAAATACAAGTGTAATTGACTTTTGGTCTGAACACAAATACACACACACGCGCGCGCACGCACACACGCACACACACACGCACGCACACAAACACACACACACGCACAAACACACACGAAACACTAATATACTTTCATCCACTCACATAAATGCATGTGGCAGCTTTAATAGCAAACCTACAATGTACACACATGCACACACCATAAGGAGAATTAAGTTACATGTAATTTCTACAAACTTTTTTATTTTGCAATGCAGGCAGTTGCAGAGTACGCTGGACTAAATAACACAATTGAAAGTGATGTAGAAATTGCACTTGCAAGACAGCTGCACGAGAAAAACGAAGTTGAGGGTGTTGATTATTGGGAACCTGCTGGGAATATAGAGACAATCCTGGTTCAAATGAACAAGGCTCAATTGCTTGAGATACCAAGAACCCTAATTCAGTATGTATATTATATTATCATATATACTGTAAGAAGTGTTCCACATTGTATCATTATAGATACTACTACTGTAATATCCATCATAACTCCCGGGATCAGTTGAAATACAAGACTAGTGTAATTGACTTTTTGGTCTAAACACAAACACACAGACACAGACACACACACACACACAAACACACACACACACACACACACACACACACACACACACACACAATGTCATGCTTAAACACGCACACAAAGCACATACATACCATCTATGTACACACCCACACATGCATGCACGCACATGCACACATACGCACGCACACACACGCACACACACACAAACACACCTGAAACACTATTATACATTCATCCACTCACAATATCACATTTTCACTCTGAAATAGATCTCGTGGATAATGAATAATTATTATACAATTTTATATTACCTTTCAAATTCATAATTGACAGATTGAGTATAGTATGGTATCATTATTATTGTTACAGTTTCTTTAATTTATATTGTTGCAGTTATTATCCTCTCCATTGGTCTAGCAATTAATTTTAAGTATTATTAATGCAGTCTGTCAGATGTTATTGGAGAAGGTGAGTTTGGTGAGGTTTGGAAGGGTACTTGGATGTCTCCTAATGGAGCAATGGATGTAGCAGTGAAGGTGCTCAAGGACTGTCATGAGGCTGGAAATCAAGAGTCTCAACAAGTCAAGTTGTTGACAGAAGCAGCAATCATGGGGCAGTTCCTGCACCCGAACATTGTGCGTTTGTTTGGTCTGGTGACAATCACCCAACCAGTGAGTGACTATTATAATGAGAAGCAATTATTATATTTATAAGATTCTAAAATCTTCATTTGATTTAATAGTAATATGAAATTTTATATTTAAAAATGATATGCAGTACATGCATGATTGCAATTACACACCTAGTATTAAATACACATTACATGGAATTATTGCCCACACTATAACCACAGTGTCAATAATGGCCTATGCTAATAATATAATGGTACGTACCTAGTATATTTATAGACAGTTGCCACCTTTCAGCAACATGCAGGCATCCTTCAGAGTAGAGTGTAATCATACAGAAATTATGAATAGTCGACATTTAGGTCAAAAATTAATGGACGTGACCCAGCTCATCTTAATCCACTTACGAATTATAAATGTTTCTCGATTAAGTACAATAACTAATCTATACTCCACCTCTTTGACTACTTTTCAATAAAATAGCCAATGCCACAGACACACACACATACATGCTTGTCCACCACAACCCTACTATAATGAGTTGATAAATTATAATTTAATGTCTGAGATCTTGTCAATTTTCCAGAGCATGATGATGATCATGGAATATTTGGGTGGAGGAAACCTGAAGGTACATTTACAGATGCTGAAGCTCGGGTATGTACAACAATATATGTAAAATACATTACAAATATAGTATTATTATTATTATTATGAATGTGATGTAGTCCCAACAGGTATCTTTTGGGGAATCCATTGTTGAACTTCTGTGAACAAATAGCCTGTGGAATGAGCTATTTGTCCAAAAAGGGATACATCCACAGGGACCTTGCTGCTAGGAATGTTCTTCTGGATAGCACCTCCAACTGTAAGGTACAGAGTAGATTCTACGAATAACTGCAGATCGGTATGAGGTATTCACTGTAATTGTGCAGCAGTTTAGCATGGAGTACAATTGGGTAGTAGTATTTACATTAATATCACATGTGAATCAACAGTGTCAATGAAATGATTTTATACAATTAACATGATTTTCAAATTGTTTTAATTTGTATCAAATCCATTTATTATTATACATAAAGTTGACATAAATTGCTATACACAGTAGATATATATATATATATATATATATATATATAGTTTCACTATATTATTGTAATTGACATGACATAATTATCTTTACGTACACTATATATTATATATACTTATTCTGCAGATTTCAGACTTTGGGATGTCAAAAACCACCAACAACTCCAAGTCAGAGTATTACTTCACTTCTGGAGGCACCATTCCTCTAAAGTGGACTGCTCCTGAGGTACATAACACAATCATAATATTGATAAGGCAGCTGTAGACAATAATACTGACCTACTTGAAAGCCTGGTCCTCCAATGACATAGTTGTATATGTGCTATTATTAATATTCCCTAACCTTAGGTCAGAGCTCTCAAAATCAATTTAGTGAGCATTAGATGGAAATTTGTGCACAATAACAATTAACCATCTCTAATAATGTATTTGTCATGTACAGTATGCATATACATACATAGATTGGTCCAGATCGTTTTGTTCTTACCAGTTATGACCAATATAGGCCTCACAGCTGTGTATTCATGAATAGCATCTTCATGTATAACTGATGACCTGAAAATTTAGGCAGGTAATCATGGTGCTTGAGTCATCATGCCATCATATGTATGTATAATATCATGTACGTATTATATACAGTACGATATATGTACATATATCCGTTGAATTCAATTTATGACACCTACTTACTTAGATTTACTTAAATCATTTAAATGTACTTAAATGTGACACCTTAATTGCACAACAGTTATGTGGACTGCATTTCACAATCGTGATTTAGGCCCAACAGTCAGGACAATCATCTCTGAAACACAACACCCTAGCACACATACCAAACTTGAAGAGTCACTGATACAAAGTATCAACACGTGCATTACTATAACTACGAAGCCTGAATTGATTAGTAAAAGAACACGTTAATTTGTAGCATTCTGTGTAAATGTGACATGCATGAGTCAGCGTTTCAACTGTATCTGCTCCAAAATACGTACATAATATTTGCAATCAATTATTGATGCATGTACAGTTCTTCACTGATTGCTACAGTCATGGCTTATCTCACACTGCAGGTTGATGAGAGAATACCAATAACCAGCCATTTCCTTGTCATATGCCACTGTGCCCTTATATATTATTATTTTGCTACTTATCCTAATTTTCATGTATAACGTCATATGTATGTATGTAGTATAATCATACTACTCACATACTGCAGGCTGTGCTTGAGAGGAAATACAGCACGGACAGTGATGTGTGGAGTTACGGGATGTTGCTGTATGAGATATGGTCACTTGGAGAAAGTCCCTTTCAAAATATAGGACCAATTGATGTGAGTGAGCAAAATCTATAAAAAAGAAATTTAGTTATCATAATCTCCCATATATATGCAGGGCCGGCGCAACTGGTACGGCTACTACGGCCATGGCCGTACCACTTTTTGACCATGGCCTTAAAAAATTAAAATGTCACTAACATGGCATCAACCAAAGATATGATAACCTTAACTGAATATTATTAGTCTAACATTGGTAAATGTAACATTGGCCCTCTTACAGAGAATTTCGTTCACAATTTCTTTCAAACTAAGCTTCATTATCTGGTACTATGCTCGAAGTCGCCATGATATCTATTGCGCAACTTCTAAAACGCCGATTTTGAATGCCGAGACTAAGAAATTTGGCTGAAATTCGTGCGCTGAAGCTTCGTCGAAAGCGATAACTTCAGCGAAGGCTCTTCTGAACCTAAAAAAAGACACCATTACCACGTGAAACAGTAAAATTAATACAGATATGCCTCATCCATTTTTGTATAGCCACACACATGCCTAATAATTTTAGTTTTATAATATTATTGTTATGAAAAATAGAAGGGCGGTCAGAAATTTTAGCAGGGTAGGGTGCCCTGCTAAAATGGCCTGGGGGAAACACTGGACCGTATAATGATGCATCTAATTTCATGTCATGTAAATGCCAACACAATTCACTATGCTACGCTGATGGCCGTACCACTACCACAGAGCTTGCTCCGGCCCTGTATATGTACTATATATTATACTCTCCGTCTCCTTATTAATGTTAACATGCATTAATAGATCAGGCACACTACACCTGGTGCATCTCACACCATTCCAAGGATACAGCAGCTGAGCTAGCTTACATTACATACAAGATAATATTATCAAGACTTAATGCACAATATACTTATTTTATTGAAACAATGTCTGATTCATATGAATATGCTATAGCATCAATACAGGCATTACTTTTATTGTGATGCTACACATTTGTATGTATACACAGATTATCACTGCCTTCAACAAACAGAGAGGCTACATACAATCCCCTCCTACTGGATGTCCGAGGCAAATCTATAAACTAATGATTGAGTGTTGGTACGTGAACTGCATTTAATACACAAGATAAATAATAGTTACTGTATGTTCATGTAGTAGCAATGAATGTTAATAAGCCACACAACCAAGTAATCATTTAATATTTACTACACACGGAGTCCTTGATTCAATTAAATTTAAATGTATCACTTCACCAAAGATAGCCATAATTACACTACCATATACACTTATAATAGCATAGGCAATACAACTAAAGCAATTTTGGGAGGAATGACTCCTCATTAATCCACCGCTGTGCCAATTCTTTTTTCAAAGACATGAGGAATGAACAAATGACAATTCCATATTGTTTGTATAATTACGTATATTATTTGGTATACGGTATATGGAAAATGGTGTTGGATGATAGGCTTACTGGAAGATTTTCAAGAAATCATTGTGATTGGTAACTCCAGTCCTCTACTTGTTGTTGTTACACATGGTACACATGGTGCATCTTGTCTGCTATATAAGTAATAAGTGTTATACATAGTATTATTATACTGTTCCACCACTTATTATTTCTTGAAAATATGGTGCAAATTCTTGGTATCCACAATCATCTAATGCTAATAATATACCCTATTTTACTGTTTTGAAGATAACATTTGTAATGGGTATTGGTATTATCATTAGGAACTTTGATCACCATGGTCGACCTTCATTTGATAACATCTCAGCAATGCTACAAGCCTTACAGGATGATCCTGACCTACTGGATGTGCCCCAAGTGGATGCAGACAAGACAGCAAACCCCACTGCTGTCAAACAGCTTGGTGGCAAACTAGAGCTAGCTGTGGATCTGTACAGAGATCTACAGGGATTTTATGTACAGTGCTAAGGACCCAAAGGAGCAGACAACAGGATACTTTAAGGTTGCGTAGTATAGAGTATCTATGCTTTGAGCATTTATGGTGTAAACATGCACAAAAAAACATACCGATAATGCACATCCATCATCATAATCACATTTTGTTCACATCTAGATTCAGTAATATTATTGCAACAACCAAATTTGTAATCAAAGAACATTGAATATCACTAATCTGAGCAAAAGCCGAACAAAGTTCTCGAGATTCATTCGATAATCTTTATCAGTACCGGTGTAGCCGTATTATAGTATCCTTGCTGTAATGCACGTTTGGAATCTTTCGTCTTTAACTGACGCGTGGCCGTGGGATACAGAAGATTTAGGAGACGACGGCTCGTGAAGCGGCTCCGATGATGTTTGGTCGATCGCTAATTGGTTGTGTCGATTAAACGCCCTGAGCGAGACACCCACAAGGGCGTTTGTTTTGTTACGGTCACCCTTGTCGCGTGTTTCCTGCAGCCACAGCCCACTGCTTGCCCCGCCCTATTCTTTGCTATTGGGGGTCAGAGATCAGAACTGAACTACAGGTCAGAAATTGAACAATCTTGCTTTGTAGATGATCGAATTATACTAACTTGTAAATAAGCTAATCTAGAGTCCTAATAATATACACTAATAGCGGGTATCACTCCAGTTAAGCTTCGCTAGAGCACATCCAAGTACAACAGAGTTTGTTTTAAACCACCCGAACTCTAACTATCTGAATAGTCGGCTATTGAGTCGAATTCATGTCAGTGATATTGCCATGTGTCGCGTGGCCTACATCGGCGTGGAAAAGGTACGGTGTAGGCATCTCTACCGTCGATAAAATTCCTCAAAAGTCATGGTGTTGTTGATGCTTCAAACTATCGAAACCTAGGTACAGACGCTAACAATAGCCTCATTCAGCGAATCTGTCGTTGTTCTCTTTCACGAGTATAATGTCTCGCGTTGCCAATTACCAGATCCGTGTCATTCGCTAATGACACCGATCTGGAAAATCGCCATGGCGAAACATGGACACTCCAACACTGCGTTAAAGTATCTATAGGCGAAGCAAGACTAGGTATAATCATAAACATTCAATTTTACCATGGACACCCTATTATACGTTATGTACTAAAGAGTGCATGTCTATGATGTTATGTACGTGTTCGTATAGTGTGTCTCCAGATATAATATTATGTATAATATACAACGCTAGCTTGCTTTCGTTTCCACAGTACGGACACTTAAAATTCGGGGTTGACTGATTCACACATTATCCTACATCCACTGGACACCACTAATAGAGAACGTGGCATTTTGCACCAGACCCTACTCCAGCTTCTGGTGTAGGAAGCAATCAGTAAAAGGGGCTGGCCACACAAGACCACCATACATAGGGGGGGGGGGGGATTGACCATGCAGTAGACACTTAAAACACAGGTCAATATTATCCGTGTTCAAAGGTGCCTGTCCCACAGTATTCTGGTGTCCCGAATGGCCCCATGTTACCCTACTTAACACAGAACATACTGTCCAGCACACTTTACATGGATGCTGAATCATGGAAAATTAAATTATTATAGTAAAATAAATCTATTTCATGTCCTACAAGTAATGATTGTATATTTTTTATCTCGTGCAGACACAGCATAATTTGACTGGTAGGACCGCTATGCTAGTGGATGTTATATGCAGTTTTATCTTAATGGTCATCCTAATTGCTGCTCCAAAGACTGAAGCACAATGTACATGTCCTTCCACCGGATGTCCAAACAGAGAAAGTGAAAGGTAAGCTAGATGTCATGCCTGATGTCAGTAAACGAATCATGGAATACTATAATCTCAAATGGGACTGTATAAATAAAATACAAACAGAGAGTTTATTATAAATATATGATAATATCACAGCATGTAACAACATCCCTGGGTGAAAAAGTATATACATCACAGTCATGTTCGCCAATGAGCCTGCAGATATTTCAATACTGAATGACATTATCGTCATTTAAGGTGAATTCGCTGTCACCTATCCAACCATAGATCATGGAAGTCTTTTGTCATCCATGGTGGACTTCATGTATATACACAAATGTATAACAGGTGTCAAGTTGATTCACATATTATAGAATCAAATATCCTAACTATGCAGGCACTGTAACCCTAAGGTTTATTCTTAGACTGTTATTATTCTGAATCAACTGTGTTGTACTTTCAATTCTCCAGCGTGTGTGGCTACTTGTACTACAGTTCACAAAGCTACCAAGCACTTGTTTATTATAATGGACTATTCTATGGCAGTCAGAGTTATGAATGCAACTGCTACCTGATCATTTGTTTTAGTACATGTTACCGAAGAACAAGTAGGTAAGTGACATGTTGGAATACTCCCCCTGTACAATTGTAGATCAAGAGGCTAGATACCTGTCCTCATCTGTGTATTGCATCTTTATCATAAATTATGTCAAAAGTCTCGTTGGCTTCTTGCTCTAGAATTCTCTGCTTCATCCGCCAAATGTTTTAATCCACCACAATTCCACACATGAATATAATATTATACATGTATTAGTGAACATCCAGTCAATTAAAAAAATCAATATTCAGCCAAACTTGATAATCCACCATATTTTTATAAATCAATTTGTTACAGTAGCACATTAGCAAGAATTCACTGTAATAATTTCATTTTAATTATTGAAATGTTCAACGGTCTCTTCTGAATTACTACATGAATTTCGTCTTTAATTTTCTTCCAGCTATAGGAGGACATCCTACTACAGAACCTTTTACACACAGATTAGTAGATGTGGAGAATCCTGTTGTAGTGGTCATCAGGCTGACTCAAGCAATCCATTAACTTGTGTCCGTAAGTCAATTCTTAACACATTTACAGAATATTGATAAATTTTATTGATGATGCTAAAATTGTTTAACAGCTGTGTGCAGTGGAGGGTGTGCCAATGGTGGAACATGTATAAATCCTAACATATGTCAATGTGTGGAAGGATGGACTGGAGCAAACTGTGGAGAAGGTAATTTCTACAACTGTTCTCTACTGTATACCATTAAATTTACATTTACATTGATGTTGTAGATATAAATGAGTGCAGCTCAAATAATGGAGGATGCTCTGATCAATGTGTCAATACGTCTGGTTCATACACTTGTCAGTGCAGGCAATATGCCACACTGGGGAGTGACGGACACACCTGTACATGTCCCAGTGTTGGATTCATTCAAAATGATACAACAACTACATGTGATGGTCAGTCGTGATATATGTACACGTGGGTATGTACGTATGTGAATGAGTAATTACAGTGTATATGCACACACACTGTAATGTTTTTACCATCGATCATACTGTAACAAAAGATAGTGTACATTTGTCTACACTTAGATATTGATGAATGTGGCACAAACAATGGTGGCTGTGATCACAACTGCTACAACTCTCCTGGCAGTTACTCTTGCAGTTGTGATGAAGGCTATGAAGTACATGATGACCTGCATCAATGTCTACGTGAGTATAATGTAATATGCTGTATACTGCATATACTGTAGACAGTGGGAGGTGGAAGCAATAAGCTGAGCAGAGAAAGGGGAAACCTGGGAATCGAAGGAATTGGTATTAACAAGGGGAACCATGGTTAGTCTCGTGTAGCCAAACGTCACATGGCTCCTATTTTTAAAATGGCTGCCTCCAACTTCACATAATTGGATTGAACTATGTGAGACTAAGTGGGTGGGACTAGCTTCCTCAGTGTTACATAATGTTAACTCCAATGCAAAGAACTCAAATAAAGTGTCTGTATAATGCTCATTATGCTGTATCAACCCACATGTAGTTTATAGACTTGTCACAGCATAGGAATTGAGATTGCAAATACGGATGTAACTTGGTTGTTGCAACTGTGTTTACAGTTTCAATTCAAGGTTGTTGACAGTGACATCCAAACAAATCATTCATTTCAAACTTGTACAACCTTGTAGCCACTTATTACAATCTTTCTACAAGCTCAAACCAGCTTATGCAACTTTGCTACAAGCTCACATAGGCATGTACAAGCTTGTATAAGGTTGCAGTTTTCATTTGTGAGAGTGCAAGGTATTACCAAGAGAAATGATGAAGGAGTAACTGGAACTATCTTCCATGTTGATATCATCAATGTGGTGGACGGAACACAAAGGAATATAGGTGCCTAGCATACTCCCCAAAAAATTCCACTAGCACCAGTAATACTGTATGTATGCATACTTAGTCGGTGTGTCATGTATAAATTGAATCATGTCCATTTCTTGTTATTGCAGCCATCTGTACAGGAGGCTGCATGAATGGCGGAACCTGTGTGGCTCCAGAGACATGTGATTGTGTCACAGGCTGGAATGGAACTTACTGTGAAAAAGGTTTGTTTTTGCATCTTTATTGATAATGTGCATTATTAATATGTACATATTATATATACATATTATGTACATAAACTACAGCCGTACATGATTCAAACTAATCAATACAATCTTATCCTTATCAGACATTGATGAGTGTTCTCTTGGTACAAGTGGATGTGATCAGAATTGTCACAACTCTGCTGGTGGATATTCCTGTTCATGTAATAGTGGATACGCTCTTGAAGGTGACGGACACAGTTGTGCAGGTGGGTATTGTCTGTACATCCATTCATATTTACAATCAAATTATTGTGCTACAGTTGACATTCAAGATATATGTACTTGTACCCTTACATCAGCACCCACTTTGGAGGTATAGAGTACACTGGTGATGTGGTGTGTTGGTCCAGTCAAGCCATGCATGATCATTGACTATCAGGATACCAAACTATGAAAAAAGTCAATTTTATTATCAGTATTGTAAATATTGTATAGTGTCTCTAGCCGTTATTGTTCTTTGTGGTTTGCTGCTCAACAGTAGTTCCCTGACCAATGCTAAAAATGTAAATCATGGCATAAAATAATAACAATAGGTTCTAAAATTATTATTGGCATAGGCATGCAATTGTTTCCCATCATTTTCTAATTTATGTCAACAGGACATTTCCCTGAGCCTACCCCCAGGGCCTAGTCTGGAATAGGAGTGGTAGTGCGCTATCTTACTTTGATAACCACTCGACCCAACTTCATCTGTCTGTGCATACTGTGGAGGATATTCCTAACATCTTTAAATTTCAGTCACATACTTTAACACATGTACAGTACGTTTCAAAAAACAAACAGTAATAATCTCCTTTACCTTTTTATCAGTTAACAGTTAACCGTTAACTGTTATCTGTTAACCGTTACCGGTAGTTTTCTCATTATGCAATTATTAATACGTAACATACAGCTGCAAATTGCATAACTCACAAACGATCTTTCGAAGAGTCAGTTGACTAGATCCAAGAAGACGAGAGATGCTCCCATGTCTTTTGTACTTTGAATAATTACTCAAACACTCCCCTTCGATACATTAAGTTCTTCTTCTTCAACGATTAAGAATTTATAACATACCATTGACGGTTATCCGTTAACGGTTATCAGTTAACGGTTACCAGAAATCGGTCAACTTTTAACCGATAAGCGTTAACTGTTATCAGATTAACAGGTAACTTTTATCTGGTAACATTTTTTCCAAACTGTACCATACATAACCTGGAATATGTACCTCTACGTATTGATATGCATACGAACAATTATATTTTCAATTTAGTATGTACCAAAAAGCTTAAGCATTCATAATAAATACAAATACTTTATGCCTTTTTCAGATATCAATGAATGTCTTAATAACAATGGAGAATGTGGTCACACATGTATCAATACGATTGGACGCTATTACTGTAGTTGCAGACCAGGGTACACTCTGCAGGGGAACGGCCTGTCCTGTGTTGGTGAGTCAGCAGCCACATTGAGTTTACATAAGTTCTTTATTCAATGGTATTCATGACACCATGAATGCAATTATAATCAGGAATGTTGGTTTACTAGGAATGTTAATATTATGTTATGTAGCTGTATAGCTACTTGCAATCCCCTTCAGCTGACTACACACATAGGGTAATATGAAAAAACATTTACACCCACATACAATGTAACAGTACAGTGGAACCTGCCTATTAAGACAACCCAAGAGCCTAAGGAAAGATGGTCATTGTATAGACAGATTTAAGTTGACATAGTGCAAGTGGTCTTTGATATAGGGTACACTGCAATTTTATACAGTAGGAACTGAACTAACATGAGAATTCAAGGCACTATAATTTCAGCTTTCAATCTAGTATGTAATTATACCATATGTACAGTCAATTATATAATAAGTAATTCACTCAGTTGTATGGTAGTGCACCCTTTAAGAGATCCCTGGTAAACGACCACCTCTCCCCTCTTATAAGACCAATTTTATTTTTCTATTGTAAATACAGCCAAACATGTCCACATATTATTGTAGCACTTTACGTTGTACATACAGTATATTCAGTATAATATTCTCCATTCCCACACAGCCCAGCCTTGTCCACACCTGGATGCTCCTCTCAATGGGAGTATGTCTTGTACTGGTGAACATGTCACTGATGAAACATGTTCCTTCTCATGTGATCCTGGCTTTGAATTGTTGGGTTCTTCTCAGAGACTGTGCCAGCCCAACAACACATGGACAGGAGTGAATACATACTGCAACGTCCTCCATTGCCCAGTACTGGAGCCAACTGAAGATTCCTTTATTGTAGATCCATGTGACACAGTCTACCAGTCCACCTGTATGGTGTCCTGTCTTGCAGGTTTTTACAGGGAGAATCCAGACCAAAATAAAATATCTTGTATTGTTGGCAACACATCCGACAGTGTGCAATGGACACAGAGACCTGAATGTATGGAAATCCGTCCATGTGCTCCCAATCCATGTCGTCATAATGGGGAATGCTCTGAAGACGATGATGGGTACACTTGTGACTGTGAGGGTACAGGTTACACGGGGGAGCAGTGTCAGTGGGGACTCGTAGACCTGGAGAATATTCCCGTATTGGTTACTAACCAAACATTTTGTTTCATCATTAGAGCCAATCCAGACATGGACTTAACAATAGCACTCTCCTCTAGTGAGTATCTTAGCATCATGCCGACAACAGTGGTATTCAACCAGGGTGTAAAGAACCACACTATATGCATATCTTCAGTGAATGAGGTCATTACTCAACTACAATTCACTCTCTCTGGTGGAGACAGTCGTCAGTTCATCATTCCTAACAGTATCACTATTGTTGTTCAAGATGCAAATGCTACCTCCACCTATGCTGAAGATAGGGCCCAGCCTGTTGGAATCCTTGAGCCTAGCTGTTGCACAGATATATCACTTAACTACACCTGTCCAACCGATAATTATCCTGTGTTATTTACATCCACTTGCTCTTACAGTGCTTCCACTTCTCCCATTCTGATCCCAGGTATTTCCTTTGTTACTGGTCCACAACTCTCTCTTCCACTCTCTTTAAGTGCATGTACACTCGCTTCTTCCTACCAAGTGGAGCTACAGATCGAAGACCATACACAGTGCCAAGCTTGCAGTCAAATCTCATCATCAGTCACTTGCAGCTCCTCCAGATCTGGTGGTGCAGGTTGCTACTGTTACGCACTTGCTTTAGCAGATATTAGAGTCATGTTTGAAAATGAGGCCTTAGCTAACACATACTTTACACAGATAACCCCCCTACTTCCACCTTGGCTTACTTTGCAAGCAGTTCCATCAAACCGTAGTCATTTTGAGGACAGCTATCACACCTTTCTTGCCAGACACAACAACTTGAACAATATCCAGTCTTGCCCTTATTTCATCCACAATGTAGCAACATCAGGATTACATTCCATATTAAAATATCATGGTCGATTGAATATTGGAGTCAGCAATGAAATGAAATCACATTTTCCGGAAGAGGAAGGCGATTTATTCTGCATAGCTGTAGACACCTGTGTGGGTAGAGATTCCCCTATTCACATCAGTCTGCCTAGTAATCACCCTTTCAATGGGTTCCTGGAGAAATGGAAGGATCATGGTTGGCAAACTTATCTGAGGGGTCTCTCGGTACAAGCACTGGGCTCCTTCATGGGTAATACATATTATGAATTTTGGAATGGCTCGGATTTTGCGATAGTCGGACTGACCAAACCTCACATTGCTGTGTCAGGCTCCTTGCAAGGTAATTGGAGGATCAGTAACGTATTCAATGTGTTGCTTACTATTGATGGAGAATTCCTTATTGAAGCATCCGATAATGATCAGGTACGTATGTACATGAAAACATGATTCAGAACACCCTTATGTACATACATGATAACAATGATAATATGTTAAGTTGCACATACTTTGAACTAACATATCCCAATTTTATTTACATGCAGATATACAATTGAGCGTCCGTCATAATTAACAATGATTTGTTCTTTTGGGTGTAGATACTAGAGAATGGACTGTCTGCTGGTATCAAGATAGCATCATTAGGAGGTACAGAATTGGAAATTACTGTAAATTCAGCCTCCTTTGCATTTTCCCAGTCATCAGCTGAGGGATTTTTCTCTTTGTCCAGTGAGTAATTTGACGTTAATTGCAAATACAGTGAATAATTGTTAATCTGCCCCAGGTTAATCCGACAAACCATTATATCTGCCATATTATTTGAAACAAATTCACTTGCATGACAATGGCATACCAGTAGTCCACCATCGGACAATTAAGCCATCCACCATTCTTCTGTGTACCTATTTGTATGAGCTTCAGTTACAGATAATCCACCAATAGACCATATGCATTTTTACGCCCACCGCCCACAATGATGAGGTCACAAGAGGTCAACGGTGAACGGTTATCACCTTCGCCTATCTAAATGTACGTGAAATGGACGGTCGACATCGGAATTCGTTCGTTTTTGAGATGTCTCGGCAATAGGGCTGTATTGAAGGCCGTTCAAATCGAAGAATACGTTGTTCTGAAGAGGTTGGCGGCGTTGGAATCTGCAGGACAGCTCAAAATCGAGTGATAATATCCCTTTAATATGTTTGCTGATCACGACGAGGCCTATAGCACATTCAGGAGTGTGTGTATGCATTCGAATTTGTGTTGATAACTTTAATATGGACCCTGGGCATCCCCTGGTGACCAGCAGCAGAATGTGAATCTACCTAAGTGATCACCACAAGGTGTATTGCTCTCATTATTGAAATGTAATACAAAAGTATTATGTATGGTATGGAAGATCTATGGTGTTGTTATACGTGTCATATGGACAGTAATCTCTTTCCACATCGTGCCATGTTGATCTTCTTTATGACATTCTGCTTCGTTGATGTTGGCATAACGTCGATCGTGTGTAATCTTAGTAAATGGTTTGTTTTCGGAAACTCTGCCATTCTCGGGATACTACATCGCAGATTATAACGCCATCAACGTCTTCAGGACAACGTCCTTTACGATTTGAACAGCCTCAAACGCAACACTGTCGCCGAGACATCTCAAAAAAATGAACGAATTCCGACGTCAACCACCTATTAAACGTACATTTAGATAGAGGAAGGTGATAACCGATCACTGTAAGAAGAACAATCGACACTATAATGTGTAGTAAGTGCAAAACGATCCAAAACTCGACTACTTATCAACACCACGAATATTATCACTCGATTTTGAGCAGTCCTCACTCTTCGAGGCAGATTCCAACGCCGCCAACCTTTTCAGAACAACGTATTCTTCGATTTGAACGGCCTTCAATACAGCCCTAGTGCCGAGACATCTCAAAAACGAACGAATTCCGATGTCGACCGTCCATTTCACGTACATTTAGATAGGCGTAGGTGATAACCGTTCACCGTTGACCTCTTGTGACCTAATCATTGTGGGCGGTGGGCGTAAAAATGCATATTATGGTCTATTGTCAAGAAATTCTGCTGCATGGTGTACAGCAAAGTATCTTTTTAGAGTTGACTTGACAAGGTTTGTAACAACACAAGAACTACTTGCAGACCATTTCTCAAAAACGTCAATTTGCACGGTGAACGATAGGAGACACTCTGAAGAGGATCAGTATAATCCACTGAACAGTAGAGAAGTGAATACTCGTTAATCCGCCACAATTCGTTTTCATAGAATATGGTGGATTAACGAGTTTGGCGGATTAACAGGATATTCCTTGATACTTGTACATTATATTGGTACTGGGAAGTTTACTGTTTTACTGGGAATTTAGGCTGATTAAAAGGTTTGGCGGATAAAGCTGTGGCCGATTAATGACAAGTCACTGCATGTCATATTGCTCGGCCAAAATTTCCACCAAACCAATTGTGGCAGATTAATGAATATTCACTGTATTTTATTCCACATCATGTGTAAACCCAGTAGCTACTGACTATGCTTTGTATTGCATTGAGTTTTGATGGTTTTCTCATTCTCCAGATTCAGAGAAACTGTGTAATACTACTAACATTGGAATGACAAAACTATATCATACATATTCGGATGAGTCAGAAGAACATTTTTTCTCGGAACTACTGCCCATTTCCTCTTTGTATGGTACTTCATGTCCAGTTGACGTAGCTTTGGGCTTCAATTTATCCACTGAAGTAGTTGGTCTTGCATTTCAGAGCACCTGTCATGATCTAGTCTTAGGTGCCCTTGTGTTCAGTGGTACTGATCACACTATCTCCATTGGTGGGAACCTCTCTCCTGTAGCATGTGCCAGTAGTGTTCCAACTGCATCAGTGTCCAGGGATATGGTGATCTACACCTCAATAGGATCCGGGACAACAACACTGAATAGGTTCATATCGGTTGCCCAACCAGACAACGGTGGTCCCCATATTGTCACGAATGTCGACCCAATCACTGAAACATATGCTGCCACAGTTCACAATGCTCAGATTTCAATTTGGGATACCAGGATCCAGTCAGAAGTGACTATTGCTAATGAAGGCTTGAAGTTCTCAGCTCAGTTGGAGCTCTTTCAGGGCACTCCTGTTACAGTAGTAGGAACAGCTTCTACCGACCATCCCTGGGAGGACATGGAGCTCAGGATTGAAGGTTGGATTGATGAAGAGACTGATTTTGCCCAAACAATCAGTAGTGAGGTTCAAACACTGCTAATGGAGGAGTCCAACTCTGCCGTGAATCGTATCAACAATGCTGAAGCATACTTGAATCGCCTGAAGGCACAGAAGAATGCCACCTATGTAGTATACATCAGTGCTATGTCTGATGTGCAAGAACAGTTGGAGAAGTGTTCCTCCATTGAGTCAGACATCAGAACAATCACAACATCGATCAGTCAGCTTGATTTACAAATTGCTCAAAGCACTTCAGCCAACTCTCTTCAGCAAGCACTAGAAAGTGTCTGTCAGACACACTTTTGTGTAGAGGTATCCATTCCTAGTCTGTCATGTATGTGGTGTACCTCTGCAATACAAACAACAGTTTCGGAGAAATGTTTGGATTCGTGTAGTTACAATAGAACAGTTCGCATTCAAAATGGGACCATGAAGGTGACAGAACTTCGTGAGGAAAGTGACTGCAGTCCTAACCCATACTGTTTATCTTGCCAGCACAATCGGAACAATCTGAATGCATTTACGGCTGTTTCGTGCATTGGAGGTATCTTCCGTCCAAGATGTACTACCTACAGAATTTCATATCTGAAAGATGTTCCGTCATTTGCGACAATAACTCAGCCAGCACCTTATGATTGTCTAAAGGATTACAATATTTCACTGACATACAATCACTCACATGAATGCTGTGAAGAAAGTAATGAAATTCACCATTTTTCACAGCCAAACTGTGTTGTTCATAACACTGCCTGTAGAATTGTTCAGGAAGGAATTCTCGACCACCTTTCATCTAATGTCACATTCACATCTGCCGTTGGTTCATTAAGGGAACTAAGGTACATGAAAGCCAATCTTACCATTTTGAGAGCTGAACTCTCCAGGTGCTATATCAAGTTGGAAGCAGCTCAGTACAGATACAATCAGACAAGTAGGTTATATGGAGAACTCTTACAGGCTGTGGAGGATGCTGAAGTACAACTCTCTGAAATCAAAAAAATTAATGAAGTGGGCCAACGGGTAAATAAAGCTCTACAAGACTATCGGTGGGAGAGTATTTTCACCATCACCAACATCACCTTCAGTTTATCCACTACTACCGCTTTCCCAAATGCATTTCCACTTACTGTTAAGTACTCCAGATCATACCTAGATCAATATGGCCTTGAAGGCACTTTTACTTTTGACTTTGACTTTCAAGCTAATTCGATTCACGATTTATCGGTAAAATTGACAGATGACATCCTCAGCACATACAGTAATCGGAGAAAGAGGGCTTCTCTATCAGAATCACTTGGAATTGATTGGGCTACACTCTGTCAAAGTCTTTACGGTATGCGGGCTATTGTTGATGCATTCCTGCTAGACAGTCTAAAAGAATCAGATTCTGTTGTCACCTCTGTGTCAGAGAATGTAGCTGACATACAGGAATCCGTGAGTCAGATGTCAGATGAGCTTTTGCGCATTGAAAATGTCACCGATGGCATTAACCAGACAGCTGTGGCCGGCTTAGCACCGCATCTCTCCGTTTTCAGCCTCAGGGATATGGTCTTCACCAGCAGAGAAATTTCTAGCATCACGGAATTATTAACCGAAGCATCCATTTTACCAAGTACATTGGTCAATAATGTGGCCATGTATGCTTTTCAGCAGTGGCAAGTACATATGGAAACTCAGCTCAATTCAACATTTTCAAGTTATGGCCATGAGTGTGTAGGCTTTCTTGACTGTCTAACTACCAGCATTGAGATAGTGAAGGACATTCTGAGAGTTGCCCAACATTCAACTGCAGATAGACTTTCAGAGAGACTACTAGCAACGGAAGGAGATATACTGGACCTAGCATTAAGGGATGATTTGACTATTGAAGAAGCAACATCAAGACTGAACCAGTACATATCCATCTTGGATGATGCTACAAAATTCAACTATTGGTGTGCTGCACCTCCTCTAGCCAGGCTATCTAGTTACACAGATATTGTCATCGGTGAAGGAGAATCTCTGCAACTCTCATGCAAAGTGGAGTCTGAGTGGGCCATCAACTACGAATGGAAGAAAGACAATGAAACAATCTCCTACAGCAGCAGTGGAGAGTTGAAGACTGAATCATCAGGGACTTCAGAATCTGGGATGTATCACTGCATTGCATCCAACCACATAGGATCTCACCAGACTTCTCGCATCAAGGTGACAGTAACCACTTTGCCTGTTCTTGAAGAAGATGAAAGTAATTCAGTGTACACCTATGCTGAAAGCTGTTCCCCTGTTGTTCTCAGCTGTGATGTCTCCTCCCAGCCGGATCCCAACATAGGATGGTACTTTCGACCTGAAGGCAGTGATGGCTACAGACAATTGACTAATGAAAGCGCAACTGAACTGCAATATTTCAGACCTAGTCCGTTACACACAGGACAGTACTACTGTGAGGCATCCAACCTAGCGGGGGCTATACGGTCTGAATTCTATGATGTGAGGATCCTTGATTCCTCAGTGACCCAGTTCACTCTTCCTGTTGTGGTTAGTGTCAGTAGAGGAGAGTCCAGTAGGAATAAGCGAGCAGTAGTGTTCTCCTATGTTGACACTGGCATTGATCCAACTCAGTATGTCACTCTGGATGAGGAGGATAATGAACTCAGTGATAAACTGAAGGAAATCATTGAGATGGAAGTAGATTTAGGATCAGTGACCATAATGAAGGCATCCTTCAACAATCCATCTTCTCCATCTTCCTTGACCTTCTTATTGGGTACGAGACTCATTCCAATTGACGAAAACCACTCTATACCACTGTTGAACCTCTTCCAGTACTTCACTGATGCTAAAAATGAGCTAGAAAGAGTTGTAGAGAAGCTTAATCCTCTTCTTCCCTACCTCAATTACTCCTCGTTAATTGGATTGTATGACACTGCACATGGTGGCGTGGATACTAGTACAGTCATCTCCAGGTGTCCCATTGGACAAGGACTCAATGACTCCAACTACATGTTTTGTGGTGAGTACAAACTAGGAGCATGATCATAATTTTAAATGATACGCATACATTATATTTGAAGAAAAATTCCATAGTATGTACGTATGTTTAGTGAGCCATTCATTCGTTCATGCACACACATTTACTTAGTATGTATGTATAGTGAGCCATTCATTTGTTCATGCACACACGCTTACATAAGTATGTACTGTATGTACATACCGTATAGTGGGAAAATTTGGTGGGTACAAAATTTGGCAGATTTGCCCAAAAAAGTTATTGGCGGTTTTTAATTTTGGCGGATTTGCCCAAAAACATTCAGTTTTGGCCCTTCTCGTCATTGTTTCAGGTACTCAAAAGTCCCTAGTAGCCCTAACAAGACCATTATCGGTGGCGGACTTCCCTATCTTCGCTCTGTTGTCGATCGGGGGTATAATCAGTGTAAGAACCTCGAGTAGCACTGAGTTTCTTTCCCACCGTCCCATTTTTGTAAGGCATCAGAATTTGCCTCACGCGTTCATTCACTTGCTCTGTTCTTTCTAGAAAGTGTGCTACATTCACGCACGGGTCTTTCCTTTAGTAGATACTGCAAAAAATACCATGGTACTATTTTATCGACGTTACGCAATACAGTAAAATTAATTTTGACGTTTTTTTAAATTTGGCGGATTTCCTGAAAACCACCAAACTGCCAAATTAAAACATCCGCCAATATTTCCCACTATACGGTATTATGTATATACACACATCTGGTCCATCCACTCTACAGTTGCCTGTCCACCTGGTGAGTATCAGGTCTCAACCACTGAACTTCTGTCGGGTCTGGTACTCTATGCCTATCACACATGTTTGCCATGTTCTGATGGTCAGTACCAGTCAAATGAGGGGCAGACTGTGTGCATCCCCTGTGAACCTGGTTTCTATCAGGACTCGCCTGGTAGTCCTTACTGCCTGACCTGCCCTTACGGACACTATCAACCAGAGGAGGGACAGACCCGATGTACACCCTGTGGACCTGGTTCTCATGTGAACTCCACTGGAGCCACTAGCTGTACCCTGTGTCCTGAGGGCTTCTATCAACCAGATGAAGGACAGCCATCTTGCATTAAATGCTCAAATGGTTATACAACCTCAGACACTGGAGCTACAAAATGTAAACCAATCCTAACAACTGGTGAGGATGAGTAAGACTGACACTGTTGATATTACTATGTATGATACGGTCCATAAAAAGGGATTTGGTAACAGATAAAAGTTACCAGTTAAACCAATAACCGTTAACTTTTTGAAGAAACTTTACCCCAAAACCTTTAGCGGTTTTCGGATAACTGTTAAATGAAAATCACATACGTACGTATGAATATTTATATACATCACAGCATAGCAAAAGTGCTTAATTGAAGTGTGATTTCAGTGACTCGGAAAGAATGGTTCTTGAAGCGAAAGAATGGAACTTGCTTGGGTGAGAGTGTAGCTTCTTCCGCTAGTAAGGACAACAATCTTGCCTCGATAAAACTCGCACTTTGTGACCTAATCACATGTTACGTCACGGAAATGTGCTTACGTTATGTGTTAACGGTTTACGGTTTATGTTTTATGGTGAACAGTGTACTGATATAGGTTGGCGTTTATCCGTTATCCAAAATCCGGCAAACAAAATTACCGTTACCTTTTTTATGGACTATACCATATATGGATTGAATATGTATCAAGTAAGGCTATGGTACATCCCGGTGATACTAGGTATATGAACAAAACATGTATGTCCTCATCTACTCAGAGAAATTAGATTATACAGGAGATCCCTATACCTATCCCTATGTCATTATTACATGTACATATGTCCATACATATGATTTCTGGTATGTACGTATTTTTATTCAAATCATTTCTTCTCATTAGCCCCAGAAGCACTTGAATGGCCAATCTGGGTGAGTATATCATGTTTGATGACATCTGTAAAGTTATGTCAGCGTAAATTGTTCACTAAAACAACATCAATGTGCTTCATATTAGTGCATATAAGGAATATGCACACATGTACACTCATGTATATGTGGGTCTCTGCATGTTTGTTCATTGCTTACTACAATCAGTACCGCACATGCCGACAACCTAGTGTAGACCACATGTTGATTGTTATTTTATGGTGAAGTTTATTACTATTCATCTATACCAATCTAGCACAAACGTAGATCTCATAGAGCTGCATCCATATTATAGCTACATATATACAATGTGCATACATGTATGTATGTGCTTACAGTGAAATTTCATTAATCTGACTCTACCTTATATCCTTCAAACATTTTGATCTGCTTCAAATTTCTCCACCCAAATATTATAATGTAAAACAGTAGTGAATATCCGGTTAATCTTCCATCTTTCCAAATGAATATTAATTTTGGCGGATTAATGAAAATTAGCTGTATCCTCAGCAATAATGTTAGTGCACTCTCAGAAGGTATAGTGTACCTCATTTATCATTATTGTCTTTTACAGGTGGTAGCCATTATCATCGGACTTTTGGCTGTTGCGATTTTCATAATTGGTAGGTATAAGTATATTGGTGCATGTGCTCACATATGTGGTTATACTGCATTTGTGTGGGTTGTTAATACATTGTGTGTTTTGAAGGGAATTAAACCATGGGAACCTGTGCCCACAGATCAAAGTAGTTTCCTTTATTTGGAATGTTTACACATTGTAATCCAGATTTGTATGGTGGGTGTACGTGGACATGTGTGTGTGTGTGTGTGTGTGTGTGTGTGTGTGTGTTGTGTGTGTGTTGTGTGTGTTGTGTGTGTATGCGTGCGTAAGTGAGTGCATGCGTAAGTGAGTGTGTGCGTGCGTGCGTGTGTCTTACACACATGTGTAAGAATATATACACATCTATGACATAACATAATATAGTCTATTACATACATAACATATAACAAGAACACATGGCATACACTGGTTTGGTGCATTCAATGCATAGGTTCAACAGGTATAAGATGCATACCATTGTGTGAGCATGTGGTAGACTCTTATCAAGGCCTTTAGTTGCTTCGCCTAACCAACACTGTGTATACCATGGGTAAAGCCTGGGCACAAGACTGATGTGATATGTGAGGATAGGTTCTTTTCAAATAATTGCTGTGGTGTTCTCCAGTTTATAGACATCACATTAATTTTCTTGGTAATTTTCATCCCTTTTAGAGACAAGGATTAATATATTTTTTATCCTCCTGTTTACTGTTAGTGCTATTATTGATTGTTGTGATTTATAAGCACAAGAGGAGAGGGAAGGAAGAGCAATATGGTGTGGATGATAAAGTGTGTTACAATCCAGATGTATATCCTGAAGTTGCATTCTCCGATGACCCCTTTGGGATTCAAGAGATGAATGAAGACGAAGATGTGACAGTTAACATATATGATTCCATTGACAATTATATGCCAATTGACCCCAAAGGACCACATCATTATAAAGTACAGCAGCTGCCCACTCCTGATGAAGATGAAGAACAAGAGGACAACACAGAGGAGGAAGTCAAGGCCAGCTATGACACAGCTCAATCCACCCAGCAAGATGGGGAAGACACTACTGCTGTACAAAAAGCATATGAACCATTGAACCCGGATACCATGATGGATAAAACGGACCATCAATATCAAGGTACAATTGCAAACAAAGACAATGATGACTATGACATCCCACTCACTGTTGGGCATCATCCTGTCAACTCATCAAATACCGAAAAATCTGTTGCTGAGGAAACCTACCAGCATGTAGATGGAGAGGACAATAGTGTAGATGAGTGGGATGAGTATGTGGACCCTGATGATGATCAACAGCCATTGATCAAGGATGATGACATCAGTGACCAGATAACTGCCACTGATGAGGATTGGCAAAATGTTGGTGAAGATGAGGATTACCAATCCATGAAGGATGAAGATGATCACGTGTCAATTACAGATGAAGATACAACATTGATCTAATACATCAAATTTGATAACTTTTTACATGATATTAAACTTTTGGACATTACAGTACATGTATTTTTATTATTTAATAGCACTTATTCATATGTGCAACAAGTTAAGCTTTAACATTAGTTATTGTATTGAATAACATTCTACTCTCACTGTACATATTTAGTATATATTTGTACATAATTTATAATTAATATTGGATATAATATTAAACACTCATGATCAGTAATTAATTGTAGTTGACAACATAGTGATAATGTTATAAATAATAATATCTTATTGGGATATATGTACGTATATCCATATTATAATATAGTAATGTATATGATATATATACCTCTCCACCATCCCACTTCGAATTCAGCTCCCTACCCAGTCCTTTAAACTATCAGATAGGGGTTGGGCTTGAGTAACCCCTCTACCCTTGATCCTGGCCCATGGCCAGCTGCAGCCTTCCAAACATCAGCTATAAGTCTAAATAGGTACAGGTTTTCTTAGGTTTACCATAGTATATATGTTATACTGATATTCTTAATCTGTAATAACACATCTAGGTACAATAATTACTATACATGGAAGAGATTCTACGGGAAGGCCTTCAGGTGCACATTATATATTATATAGCATTATAATATTAATATTGATTCTATGACTGCCACTCATTGAATATGTATTAATTTTGGTACTCTATTACCCTTCAAGCAAAGTAAGTTTATTGCACAATATTAATTTAACCTGTTAATAGATGAGTAAAATGGCTGAATGAGCCAGTTAAATGTGCATGAGAAACTTCATAAATGGCAAGGAAATAGGTAAACATCACAGGCACTATGCTCCACAGCAAGGAAGACAATGCTGTGATCGTACTCAAGGCCAAGGAGATTTTGCCTTTCTCTGAGTGTAATCTATGCATAATAATATGTCTGTCTGTTTCAAACAGACAGACATATGGAAGTAAATAAGTGGGCATAGCTGGGAACCACTCCCACTTGATTAGGCTGAGTAGTCACCCAATAGACTCAATGCTGAGCATATTGAGTGTCTTTGCATTATATCGTCTTAGGTGCTCACATAACATTGTATAAAATAATTATTAAAGTCATTTAGCAAAAGGTACATATAGAAGTGGCTTGCTGTTATATTCACTTAATTATGTATATTTATTGTGATTAATTGATTTGGCTGCATTATAATTATTAACAATAATCAGACTTGTAATGAAAATCAATCATTAATAAAATGTCCCAGCACTGTAGCTGGAGTCTATTACATATATACAGAGATAGCTAGACAATAATGCAATTATAAATGTACACTGACTATAATAATTACATGCATGTGCATACGTAAATTTCACACCTGCTTATTATCAAGTGATTGCTTTCTGACTAATACGTATTATACTGCCAGCACTGCATACATATCATAAGTACACCTAGACCCAGGTGTGAGTTACACATTTTGCAATTTTCTTGTTTGCATCGACAACAACAAAACAAAAGTTCTGGAAATGCTCTGCAGATCCTGGGAAGACCACTTGTCTCCAATCTGCAATAATATTACAGAAAAACATGCAAGGTAATGATTGAGATAAAAGCAATGATGTCTGCAGGTCCATGTGCATACGGATGAATGTGCCACTCAAATTATTGATCAGCAATTGAACACTGTGGACAATAAAAATAGTAACAGTTAATTTTACAAGTGGATAACATCCAGCCTGACTCTGCTATCACCAATCTACATTTCTTTCTCGCCATTAACGATACATTACAGACAGGTGAAAAAACACGGATTTCCAATGTATTGGGGTCCTTGAATACACTATAAGCGGGTACATAATCATGGAGTAGATATAGTACATACATACATACATAAATACGTGTATATATGTAATAGTCATACCATGCACCTTTCAGCAAAACACATGGGGAATAGACTAGATAGTGGGTACCCTGTGGGCATCTAATGTGTCTATTTCCCATATACCCTGATGAACACAACTACAATGAACTTGTATCCTAGCAACAGTAAGACTAGGCGGGGAACTGTTGTGTCACGTTCCCATGACATTAATGAAGTGCTAATCAATCAATGCAACCATTAAATTTTTAGGAAGTATCAGACTATAAGCCTGTGAACAGGTGCCAACAGAGAGCTTGATAGACCCCCAGCTGTGTGTCTACCAGTGTTGTGGTAATGGTAATTGGTAATTGTAATTGGCTGTAATCAATTACACATTTCTAGGTAATTGTAATTGTAATTGAGATTTTATCACTGAAGTAATTGTAATGGTAATTGATTACATTCAACTTTTTGTGTAATCGATGCACAATTACACAATTACATGCAATTACATTCGTCCTTGCTCCCCTGGATATGAAAAGATTTCTACTCAATGAGAGGTATAGTATTATATATTGTTATAAGGTATATGATATACAGTTCTATGTAAGGCAGGTCAAGTTGTTAGCCATTGTTGGAGATCAACTCTGGTGACTAAGAAGATGGAAGAATTATTGGGTAAAACAGTAATTGCTAAGAATGAAACATGCTGGGATTCCCAGCTGAAGATGGTGCGGCAACGCGCTACGTGGTACGGCTATGTGATGTGGATAAGGTTGTGGACAAGAGGGAGTTCCAGTTGAATTGAGAGAACCCCCTTGAGTTTTGGCAATTAAAAGCCACTGAATACCCTTTGCTTGCTAAGCTAGCAAGTAAGGTGTTCACTGTGCCTGCAACATCTGCACAGGTGGAACGTGTTTTAAGTCAGGCTAGCTAAATTTTAAATCCACTAAGATGTCGCATGCTACCTAAGAACTTCTAAACAATACTATTTATGAAAATTAACTCTCATTTTATGTAACTACTATGTAATTGTAATTGTAATTGTAATTGCTTAAAGTAGTTGCAATGGTAATTGATTACTTGAAGCTACAGAGTAATGGTAATGGTAATGGGTTCTTGATATAGCCAAGTAATTGTAATTGTAATTGATTACTTGTGAGCTGTAATTGCCACAACACTGGTGTCTACTGACATAGACACATAGCACCATCTCTGACCTTACCTTGCACTGGGAAGCAATACATAGTACTGTTAACCTGTCATAATTCCTATCCAAATATACAGTGCATTTAAGAGCGAGTAATGTAACCTTGATATTTATATTGATATTTATTATTATGCATAAATATAATATAATATTATTACTGGGAACTTGAGCATAATAAAGAATTTGGCAGATAATAAAGTGGCAGGTTAGCAAGAATACATTGCATACGTATAAGTATACTGTATCCAATATTATGCACATTATATATTCATCCTCACCTGATTAGTTCTCTATACAGTCCTCTTGTCACTTCAAGATAAGGTTTGACACTGTCTTCATACTGCAATTAAATGAACACATAATAATGTTTGCACCAAGGTATACAGAGACAGCCAACCCCCCTTATTTTAAACAGCTACAAAGTGTTTGCTATAAGCAAACATTTGCTAGTATAATAAAATAACACTTGATCTTTTTCACTTGTAATTTCCCTTGCAATACTGGGGCTAATGGTTTATTTCATTCCTTTCACTTGCTATGTATATCAAGAATTAAACATGTTGCAAGAGAATTGGATAAAAGATGGTTCCACTGTTCTAATTAACCAGCAGTATAAAGAATAACATAAATGTACCTGGCATATGTGACCACTAATGAAATTTGTATGAAGGTGAGGATAGGGTTTGGCTGAGTTCGAAACTTTTATATGCATATATTCCAATTCAGCTAATTCAAAGATGGCAACATACAATTTATCCTTGAATTTGTTAAATCAAACCGATGATATCAATATCCATAATATTGTTGAAAAGGGAGTTGTTTGGCTAGGTAGCATCTTAGCAAACTAGGTAGCAAACAGCCAGAAAAACAACAAATGGACTTTATAATACTATTATTCATTACGTCACTTAATGTTTTTCATACACCACATACCCATCACAAACTGTCACACACTTGTATTTTCATACTGCACACATTCCCTGCAGTCTTACCACTGATGAAGGTAGCAGTCAGCTGCCGAACCGTTTGGTGAAATAAAAATTTTTAAGGCTAGTGAAATTCCAATGAACTTATCCATGTCAATAATATAATTATTTATCTTCAAAATATATCATTGCCTATATTGGATACATTACTATTCTTAGATAACATAATTAATCTTGTGTTTAATAGACAATGTTACATTGTGACTGGATGGAATCCAATAATCATCTTTGATTTTATTATTTTCTTTAAGTAACTCAGAAACAGGCAATACCGTCTGGATATCAGTTTCCATACCCACTATTATAATGTTTCCATACTCTCTATCGTCAATATCTGAAATTGTGTAAATATCAGTGTGTCTGCAGAAAAAACATGGTTTCTATTCAAGGTAGCTGCCCTTATCTTTGACATCGCTTCACTTTTTGCTGTTGTTCCTGTCCTTTGATCACTGATTTTCTCCTTGATGCTTTGTTGCTTTTTGTGTTGAATTTCACACACATAAATTGCATCTGTTGCCATGGAAACAGCACCTTCATGCAACAATTTCATAACCATTGTATAAAGCTTACAAGCATTCACCTGATGTAATGTTTTAAACTTGTTGATATCAACACTTGCAATACAGGCATTACTTTTATTATGATGCTACACATTTGTATGTATACACAGATTATCACTGCCTTCAACAAACAAAGAGGCTACATACAATCCCCTCCTACTGAATGTCCGAGGCAATTCTATAAACTAATGATTGATTGTTGGTATGTGAGCTGCATGTATTATACGAAATATAATAATAGTTACTGTATGTTCATGTAGTAGCAATGAATGTTTTAAATTATATGAGCCACACGACCAAGTGATCAATTAATTTTTACTGCACATGGTATCCTAGATTCAATTGAATTTTATGTATGACTCACCAAAAGATAACCACAATTGCACTGCCATATGTTACAGCAGCATAGGTATTACAACTAAAGCAATGTTGGGAGCAATGAATCCTCATTAATCCACCACTGTTCCAATTCTTTTTTTAAAAACATGATGTTGGATAAAAGGGTTACCTGATAAAGTGGTGGAGGATTCACGATAAATCATTGTGATTGGTAACTCCAGTCCTCTTCTTGCTGTGGCAGCAGCAGCACTGTGCATGGTACACCTTATCTGCTGTATAAGCAATAAGTGTTATACATATTTTTATACTGTTCCAGCACTTATTGCTTCTGAAATATGGTGCAAAATCTTGGTATCCACAATCATCTAATGCTATTAAAAATATACCTTATTTTACTGTTTTGAAGATAACATTAATTTTGTAATGCGGTATTGTTATCATTAGGAATTTTGACCACCATGGTCGACCTTCATTCGATGACATCTTAGCAATGCTACAAGCCTTACAGAATGATCCTGACCTACTGGATGTGCCCCAAGTGGATGCAGACAAGACAGCAAACCCCACTGCCATCAAACAGCTTGGTGGCGAACTAGAGCTAGCTGTGGATCTGTACAGAGATCTACAGGGATTTTATGTACAGTGCTGAGGACCCAAAGAAGTAGACAAGAGCCTGAATACTTTGAGCGTTTATGTTGTAAACGTGCACAATACATCATATCAATAATGCACATCCGTCATCGTAATCACATTTGTTTACATTTAGATTCAGTAACACGTTATTATTGCAACAATCAAATTTGTAATCAAATAACATTGAATATCACTAATCTGAGCCAAAGCCTAACTAAGTTCTCGAGTTTATTCGATAATCTCTATTACTGGTGTAAGCATGCTGTACAATGCGCGTTTGGAATCTTTCGTCTTCAACGCGCCAGATAACTGGCTTAAAACGTTTAAGGGTTAACTGTGAGAAGAACGCGAGATCCAGGAGACAATTGCAAAGGCTTGTGAAGCGGCCCCCGATGAAGTTTGGTTGATTTGGTTGTGTCGATTAAACGCCCTGAGCGAGACACCCATAAGGGCGTTAGTTTTGTTTTGGTCACCCTTGTCGCGTGTTTTCCTGCAGCCACGGCCCACTGCGTGCCCCGCCCTATTCTTTGCTGATGGGTCTCAGGTTGCGTAGTATAGAGTATCTATGGTCTCAGGGAGGTCAGAACTGAACTACAGGTAAGAAATTGAAGAATCTTGCTTTGTAAATCATCAAATTATACTAACTTGTAAATAACCTGATCTAGAGTCCTAATAATATCTACTAATAGCGGTATTACTCCAGTTGAGTTTCGCTAGAGCACATTCAGGTGCAACAGAGAAAATTTTAAGCCACCCGAACTCTAACTATCTGAATATTCGGCTATTGATTCCAATTTATGTCAGTGATATTGCCATGTGTCGCGTGGCCTACATCGGGGTGGAAAAGGCAGGGTCGGCTACGCCAGACTAGGTGTAGGCATCTCTACCCTCGATAAAATTCCTAATGCCATGGTATTGTTGATGCTTCAAACTATCGAAACCTATAGGTACAGACGCTAACAATAGCCTCATTCAGCGAATCTGTCGTTGTTCTCTTTCACGAGTATCTCGCGTTGCCAATTACCAGATCCGTGGCATTGGCTAATGACACGGATCTAGCTGGTAAATCGTCATGGCGAAGCGAGACTAGAATATAGATTCTACGTTATGTACTAAAGAGTACATGTCTATGATATTATATACGTATTTGTATGGAGTGTCTCCAGATATGATACAACGCTAGCTTGCTTTCGTTTCCCGACGTGACAGTGCGGACACTTAAAATTCGGGGTTAACTGATCACAGATTATCCTACATCCGCTCGCTGGAGACCACTAACAGAGAATGTGGCGTTTTGCACCAGATCTTACAGTAACTCCAGCCTCTGGTGTAGGAAGCAATCAGAAAAAGGGGCTGGCCACGCAATACTACCATACGTAGAGGATTGACCGTGCAGTAGACACTTGAACATAGGTTAATATCATCTGTGTTCATAGGTGCCTGTCCCACCTCTGGTACTCTGGTGTCTCGAATTGCCCCATGTTACCATGTGGCCTAATTAACACAGGACATACTGTCCAGCACACTTTACATTGATGCTGGATCATGGAAAATTAGATTATAGTAAAATAAATCTACTTCTGAATCACATACAATGAGTAATAATTGTATATTTTTTATCTTGTGCAGACACAGCATAATTTGACTGGTAGGACCGCTATGCTAGTGGATGTTGTATGCAGTTTTATCTTAACGGCCATCCTAATTGCTGCTCCAAAAACTGAAGCAGCATGTACGTGTCCTTCCACCGGATGTCCAAACAGAGGAAGTGAAGGGTAAGTTAGATGCCCTGCCTGATGTCAGTAATTGAAACATGGAATACTATAATATCGAATGGGACTGTATATATAAAATACAAACAGAGAGTTTTTAATAAATATCACAGCACGTAACAACATTCCTGGTAAAAAGTATGCATCACAGTCATGTTCGCCTATGAGCCTGAAGCCCTTTCAATAAATGACACTATTGTCATGTAGGAGATTTTGCTGTCACCTATCCAACCATAGATTATGAAAGTCTTTTGTCATCCATGGGGGACTTCATGTATGTAAACACACATGTATAACAGCTGTAAAGTTGATTCACACATAGAATACCTATCCTAACCATGCAGGTACTGTAAACTTTCTCCTATGATTTTAACTGTTGTTATTCTGAATCAACTGTGTTGTACTTCCAATTCTACAGCGTGTGTGGCTACTTGTACTACAGTTCACAAAGCTACCAAGGAATTGTTTATTATACTACACCAAACTATGGCAGTCAGAGTTATGGATGCAGCTGCTTCTGGGGATTCTGTTTTAGCACATGCTACCGTAGAACAACTAGGTAGGTGACTTGTTGGTATACTCCCCTTGGCACAATTGTAAATCAAGAGGCTAGGTACATGTCATCATCTGTGTAATACATCTTTATCACTAATTTTGTCAAAATTCTCGTTAGCCTCTGCTTCATCTGCCAAGCCTTTTAATCCACCACAATTTCACACATAACCAATATAATATTATACAAGTATTAGTGAACATCCAGTCAATTAAAATAAATCAATATTCAGCCAAACTTGATAATCCCCATATTTTTATAAATCAAATTGTAGCACATTAACAAGAATTCACTGTTACGTTCAATGGTCTCTCCTGAATTACTACATGAATTTCGTCTTCAATTTTCTTACAGCTATAGGACGTCATTCTACTACACAACCCGTTACGAACGGATCAGTAGATGTGGAGAATCCTGTTGTAGTGGTCATCAGGCTGACTCAAGCAATCCATTGACTTGTGTCCGTAAGTCAATTCTCAACACATTTACAGAATATTGATAAATTTTATTGATAATGCTGAAATTGTTTCACAGCTGTGTGCAGTGGAGGGTGTGCCAATGGTGGAACATGTATTGATCCTGACTTATGTCAATGTGTGGAAGGATGGACTGGAGCAAACTGTGGAGAAGGTAACTTCTACAACTGTTCTCCATACTATATAACTGTATGCCATCAAATTTACATTGATGTTGTAGATATAAATGAGTGCAGCTCAAATAATGGAGGATGCTCTGATCAATGTGTCAATACTCCTGGTTCGTACTCTTGTCAGTGCAGGCAATATGCCACACTGGGGAGTGACGGTCACACCTGTACATGTCCCAGTGTTGGATTCATTCAAAATGACGTAACAACTACATGTGATGGTCAGTTATCATATTATGTACATGTGCGTATGTACGCATGTGAATGAGAAATTACCGTGCATATATATAGACACACACTGTTATGTACATAAATGCATACTGTAACAAAAGATAGTGTGTATTTGTCTACACTTAGATATTGATGAATGTGGCACAAACAATGGTGGCTGTGACCACAACTGCTACAACTCTCCTGGCAGCTACTCTTGCGGTTGCAATGAAGGCTATGAAGTACATGATGACCTGCATCAATGCCTACGTGAGTATAATGTAGTATAATATGCTGTATACTGCATATACTGTAGACAGTGGAAGAGGTGGAAGCAATAAGCTGAGCAGAGAAAGGGGAAACCTGGGAACTGAAGGAATTGGTATTAACAAGGGGAACCAGGGTTAGTCTCATGTAGCCAAACCTCACATGGCCTATATTTTAAAATGGCTGCCTCCAACTTCACTTGATCGGATTGAACTATGTCGGACTAAGTGGGTGGGACTAGCTCCCTCAACGTTTCATAATGTTAACTCCAATACAAAGAACTAAAATAAAGTGTCTGTATAATGTTCATTATGCTGTATGAACCGACATGTACGTAGTTTACAGCCTTGTCATGTACAAGTTTGCATAAGTTTGCAATTTTCATTTGGGAGAATGCAAGGTGAAATGATGGAGGAGTAACTAGAACTATCTTCCACGTTGATATCATCAATGTGGTGGACAGAACACAAAGGAATATAGGTGCCTAGCATACTGTCCAAAAATATTGTGTTTGGTGTTCCACTAGCACTGGTAATACTGTATGCATGCATACTTTTTCGGTGTGCCACGTATAAATTGAATCATGTCCATTTCTTGTTATCCGCAGCCATCTGTACAGGAGGCTGCATGAATGGTGGAACCTGTGTGGCTCCAGAGACATGTGATTGTGTCACAGGCTGGACTGGAACATACTGTGAAAATGGTTTGTTTTTGCAACTTTATTGATAATGTGTATTATTAATATTATGTACATAAACTACAGCCGTACATGATTCAAACTAATCAATACAATCTTATCCTTATCAGACATTGATGAGTGTTCTCTTGGTACAAGTGGATGTGATCAGAATTGTCACAACTCTGCTGGTGGATATTCCTGTTCATGTAATAATGGATACACCCTTGAAGGTGACGGACACAGCTGTGCAGGTGGGTATTGTCTGTACATCCATTCATATTTACAACCAAATTATTGTTCGCTACAGTTGACATTTAAGATATACTTACTTGTACCCTTACATCAGCACCCACTTTGAAAGTATAGAATACACAGGTTATGTTGGTTAAATCAGGCCATGCATGATCTGAACACATGTACATTGACCACCAGGATACCAATCTATGAAAAAAGTCAATTTTATCAGTATTGTAAATATTGTAAAGTGCCATTCTAACTCTTATTGTTCTTTGTGGTTTGCAACTCAACAATAGTTCTGGAGGTATAGAATGCATGGACATGTACATAGACCACTGGTGCAGTCACCACATGCATGGCCTGACCAACAGAAATCGTGCATCATGGTATAATAACAATAGGTCTTGAAGTTTATTATCTGCGTTTGGCAATTATTATTGTTCCCAATTATTGTCTAATTTATGTCAAAAGGACATTTCCCTGAGCCTATATACCCCCAATACATAGTCTGGATTAGGAAGTAGTAGTGTGACCACTTAACCAAACTGTACCTGTCTGTGCACACTGTGAAGAATATTACCAACATCTCTCAATTACAGTTACATGCTCTAACATGTACATAGTCTGGAATACCTCTATTGATTTGCACACAAACAATCAATATTTTCAATTTAATCTGTACCAATAGCATTCATAAGAAATACAAATACTTTATATACCTTTTCCAGATATCAATGAATGTCTTAATAACAATGGAAGATGTGATCACACATGTAACAATACGATTGGAAGCTATTACTGTAATTGCAGACCAGGGTACACTCTACAGGAGGATGGCCTGACCTGTGTTGGTGAGTCAGCAATCACATTATTAGAGTTTACATAAGTTTCTTATTTGATGGTATTCATGACACCATGAATGCCATTATAACCAGGAATATTCATTTTGCTAAGAATAGTATGTAACTACTTTTAACCCTTCTGCTGACTACACACGTAGGGGAATAACAAAAATTATCGCATGATGACATCATACTTCAAAGGGACCGGTATGCTGGTATTTGCCGTACTTGCACTGCAGTGCAGTATTTCTTAAGCGCCCCTCCTTATATGGCCATGCTAATCAACACTTTCAAAGGTATGATAGGGATTCATTGCTGTGTGAGTATCCATGAGTAACGAGAGTTATTGAGCGTAATCACAGCTAATAATTCAATAAATAAAACACAGGACGTTTCGATCCGTAGATCTTCTTCAGCTGTATACAAAACTTAGCATGCAACTCATTAAATACTAAGAGGGTGACAGGTGTGAGGCGGGAAAGGATGTAATGACGTCAGAATGATAAATAAATATATGAATAAAATTAACGTTGTCGAGAGTCAGTGGGTTTGTCCAATAAAGGTAGCCAGGAGGGATTGATGGCTAATCCACAGTCCAGGTTGGATGATTGTTGCTGTTGGTGGATGTGTAGTGCTTCTAATACTCTCCTCTTCCAGTAATGCTCCTCTGTTGCCCTTGTTTTAGCAGCATCCCAGTCTACTTGGTGTTGGAGGTTCCAGGCGTGGACTGCAATGCCATTGTTGGTGTCATGCTTCTTTACTGCATTCTTGTGTTCACTAAGGCGTTTCTCTAAGGTTCTGCTGGTTTCTCCAATGTAGACGCTGTCACAGTCCCTGCACGGGACTTCATAAACTACTCCTTTCTTCTTTTTGTCCTCTCTAGGTTGTTTTACATTCACTAGGGCACTTCTGAGGGTATTGTTGGATTTATAGACAGTCTTAATTCCCAGTGGACGGCATATTCTATCAATTCTCTCACTTATACCGGAGATGTAAGGGAGGAAGAGTTTGGGTGGTGTCTCATCAGTTGGGGGCTCAGTGGTGGATGTAGGTCTGGGTCTAGGTCTGAGGTTCCTCTTCACTACGGCGTTAGGGTAACCATTGGCCTTGAACACTCGTTGCAGGTGGTTGATCTCCTGCCATCGCGTGCTGTCATCACAGACTTTCTCTGCCCTGTTTTTCAGACATTGGATGATACCTCTTTTGGTCTTGGCTGGGTGGTTGGAATCAAAGTTGAGGTATCGATCCGTGTGTGTTCTTTTTCGGAAAACTGAGGTGTGGATCTTTGTCCCTTCTCTCTTAAGTTGTACGTCTAGGAAGGCAATTTTGCCCTCTGCCTCTCTCTCCACTGTGAACTGGATGGATGGATTCTGCCTGTTAAGATGTTGGTGGAATTCTTCCAGTAGTTGATCCCCATGGGGCCAGATGACAAAGACGTCGTCAACATACCTGTGCCACATCTTAGGTTTCTTGGAGGAGGTGTCCAGAGCACGTGTCTCAAAGTTCTCCATGAAGACGTTGGCTACAATAGGTGAGAGGGGGGAACCCATTGCTGCCCCTTCTACCTGCTCATAGAAGGACTCACCAAACTGAAAGTAGGTTGACTTCAGACAAAGTTCCACTAGGGCGCAGAGGTCGGGGATGGGGATGCTTGTTCTATCCTTCAAGGTGTCGTCCTGCTGCAGTCGTTGGGAGATGACATGGAGAGCCTCATCCACTGGTATTTTTGTAAACAGACTGACTACGTCAAAGCTAGCCATGATGTCAGTCTCCTGAAAGGAGATATGGTGGATCTGGTTCGTGAAATCAGCGGAGTTCCTCACATGAGAGGGACTTTTGCCAGCTAGTGGAGATAGGATCCTGGCTAACTCTTTTGCTAGTCTGTGAGTAGGAGACCCTATGGCTGCTACGATCGGTCGGAGGGGTATCCCTTCTTTGTGTATTTTTGGTAGTCCGTAGATTTGGGGGGGTGCCGAGAATTGATGGGCCAGGGACAGGCGCTTCTTGCTGGTGATGTATCCTTTGTTCTCACACTCTTTCAGGGCGGTGGAGATCTTGGTTTCAACCTTGCTTGTGGGATTTCTCTTGACCTTCTTGTAGGCATTGTCTTCCAGGAGACTCTCCATCTTGTTCACATAGTCTGTCCGGTCCAAGACAACCGTTGCATTTCCTTTATCAGCTGGTAGAATGACAATGTTATGGTCTTCTCGTAAGCTCTTCACCGATTTGTGCAGTTCCTTGCTGAGGTTACTCTTGGGTGGCTTGGCCGTGCTTAAGATGGAGCTCATCTTGTGCCTCAATAGTTGTGCTGTATCGGTATTGAGTTGGCTGGCTGTGGCTTCTGTGGCTGCTATGATCTCGAGGGTTGGGATCTGTTTTGGGGTGACAGCAAAGTTAAGACCCCGAGATAGAACTTCTTTCTCATTCTCTGTGAGGATTCTGTGGCTGAAATTCTTCACTACTCTGTCTTGGTCTAGCTGGTGCATCAATTGTTGTTTAGCTCGTAGGCGTTCGAACTTCTGGATCTGCTTGGCTTTGGTTTCAGAGCCGATTTTCTCAGTGGTGCTACTACACCATGTTTCCAGTTCGGTCCACTGTTCTGTCTTGACTAGTGCCTTGATCTCTTCACTCAAAGCGTTAATCTCCCTCTCAGACTTGGCTTTCTTGTGACGGCTGTCGCGGATCAGCAGGCGGAGGAGAGCGAGCTCTGTGCGTCTGGCTATCTTGCGGGCACCCGGGGACCTCAGGGGGAGGTTGACTCTAAGGCCGGTGGGTGTGATACGATTCTCTCGACAACGTATCAGGAACGTCAGGTGGTTCTTGAGTCGCGCTTGCTTCTCTTGGGCATGTTTCAGCCGATAAACTAACTTCACCGTGGTTCGCTCCGAACGTTGAATGATATGATAGGGATTCATTGCTGTGTGAGTATCCATGAGTAACGAGAGTTATTGAGCGTAATCACAGCTAATAATTCAATAAATAAAACACAGGACGTTTCGATCCGTAGATCTTCTTCAGCTGTATACAAAACTTAGCATGCAACTCATTAAATACTAAGAGGGTGACAGGTGTGAGGCGGGAAAGGATGTAATGACGTCAGAATGATAAATAAATATATGAATAAAATTAACGTTGTCGAGAGTCAGTGGGTTTGTCCAATAAAGGTAGCCAGGAGGGATTGATGGCTAATCCACAGTCCAGGTTGGATGATTGTTGCTGTTGGTGGATGTGTAGTGCTTCTAATACTCTCCTCTTCCAGTAATGCTCCTCTGTTGCCCTTGTTTTAGCAGCATCCCAGTCTACTTGGTGTTGGAGGTTCCAGGCGTGGACTGCAATGCCATTGTTGGTGTCATGCTTCTTTACTGCATTCTTGTGTTCACTAAGGCGTTTCTCTAAGGTTCTGCTGGTTTCTCCAATGTAGACGCTGTCACAGTCCCTGCACGGGACTTCATAAACTACTCCTTTCTTCTTTTTGTCCTCTCTAGGTTGTTTTACATTCACTAGGGCACTTCTGAGGGTATTGTTGGATTTATAGACAGTCTTAATTCCCAGTGGACGGCATATTCTATCAATTCTCTCACTTATACCGGAGATGTAAGGGAGGAAGAGTTTGGGTGGTGTCTCATCAGTTGGGGGCTCAGTGGTGGATGTAGGTCTGGGTCTAGGTCTGAGGTTCCTCTTCACTACGGCGTTAGGGTAACCATTGGCCTTGAACACTCGTTGCAGGTGGTTGATCTCCTGCCATCGCGTGCTGTCATCACAGACTTTCTCTGCCCTGTTTTTGACCTAGACAATGCCTAGACAATGCCTACAAGAAGGTCAAGAGAAATCCCACAAGCAAGGTTGAAACCAAGATCTCCACCGCCCTGAAAGAGTGTGAGAACAAAGGATACATCACCAGCAAGAAGCGCCTGTCCCTGGCCCATCAATTCTCGGCACCCCCCCAAATCTACGGACTACCAAAAATACACAAAGAAGGGATACCCCTCCGACCGATCGTAGCAGCCATAGGGTCTCCTACTCACAGACTAGCAAAAGAGTTAGCCAGGATCCTATCTCCACTAGCTGGCAAAAGTCCCTCTCATGTGAGGAACTCCGCTGATTTCACGAACCAGATCCACCATATCTCCTTTCAGGAGACTGACATCATGGCTAGCTTTGACGTAGTCAGTCTGTTTACAAAAATACCAGTGGATGAGGCTCTCCATGTCATCTCCCAACGACTGCAGCAGGACGACACCTTGAAGGATAGAACAAGCATCCCCATCCCCGACCTCTGCGCCCTAGTGGAACTTTGTCTGAAGTCAACCTACTTTCAGTTTGGTGAGTCCTTCTATGAGCAGGTAGAAGGGGCAGCAATGGGTTCCCCCCTCTCACCTATTGTAGCCAACGTCTTCATGGAGAACTTTGAGACACGTGCTCTGGACACCTCCTCCAAGAAACCTAAGATGTGGCACAGGTATGTTGACGACGTCTTTGTCATCTGGCCCCATGGGGATCAACTACTGGAAGAATTCCACCAACATCTTAACAGGCAGAATCCATCCATCCAGTTCACAGTGGAGAGAGAGGCAGAGGGCAAAATTGCCTTCCTAGACGTACAACTTAAGAGAGAAGGGACAAAGATCCACACCTCAGTTTTCCGAAAAAGAACACACACGGATCGATACCTCAACTTTGATTCCAACCACCCAGCCAAGACCAAAAGAGGTATCATCCAATGTCTGAAAAACAGGGCAGAGAAAGTCTGTGATGACAGCACGCGATGGCAGGAGATCAACCACCTGCAACGAGTGTTCAAGGCCAATGGTTACCCTAACGCCGTAGTGAAGAGGAACCTCAGACCTAGACCCAGACCTACATCCACCACTGAGCCCCCAACTGATGAGACACCACCCAAACTCTTCCTCCCTTACATCTCCGGTATAAGTGAGAGAATTGATAGAATATGCCGTCCACTGGGAATTAAGACTGTCTATAAATCCAACAATACCCTCAGAAGTGCCCTAGTGAATGTAAAACAACCTAGAGAGGACAAAAAGAAGAAAGGAGTAGTTTATGAAGTCCCGTGCAGGGACTGTGACAGCGTCTACATTGGAGAAACCAGCAGAACCTTAGAGAAACGCCTTAGTGAACACAAGAATGCAGTAAAGAAGCATGACACCAACAATGGCATTGCAGTCCACGCCTGGAACCTCCAACACCAAGTAGACTGGGATGCTGCTAAAACAAGGGCAACAGAGGAGCATTACTGGAAGAGGAGAGTATTAGAAGCACTACACATCCACCAACAGCAACAATCATCCAACCTGGACTGTGGATTAGCCATCAATCCCTCCTGGCTACCTTTATTGGACAAACCCACTGACTCTCGACAACGTTAATTTTATTCATATATTTATTTATCATTCTGACGTCATTACATCCTTTCCCGCCTCACACCTGTCACCCTCTTAGTATTTAATGAGTTGCATGCTAAGTTTTGTATACAGCTGAAGAAGATCTACGGATCGAAACGTCCTGTGTTTTATTTATTGAATTATTAGCTGTGATTACGCTCAATAACTCTCGTTACTCACTTTCAAAGGTCATTGTCAATCTTGTACTGGTGTATAGCTTTCTTCATTGGCTTGATATGTTCCGTTCTTTTTTTATGATAAGGTGCCCTGATCCCCAAACGCTTCCAAATTTCGGACACTTTGAATTGCTGCGAAGAAATTTTTCTTCGCGAACCGTTTTTCAGATCAAGTTTGTTGTCAAACCGATCTTCAATCTACAAAGCAACGTTTAAAAGATTAACTTAATAGTCGATTATCGTACTTGATGTTAGAAAGTAGAAAGCGTCCAGAATTATGGCACTACACCATATACTCAGTTCTTGAAAATCGTCATCGTCAAAATCAAATCACTTACTCAATAGCTAGTTGCTGGTTTTCCTTACTGCTGGAGGGCTGCAAATGCTTACAATAGGCCGTTTTTGTAGGAAGAGATTACCTAAATTATCAAAGCGAGGGGAGGAAACAGTATCAAAGTTTGAATTCAAACGTACCGCACATTTCCTATAGGCGGCTATTTTGCGATAAGCTAATTACTACACGCTCTCTATGCAGCATTGCGTTATTTACTGCATAGAGAATGTGTAGTAACTAGTACTTATTTGCAACCACATGCAATGTACGTAATAGTACAGTGGAGCCTGCCTATACAGACAACCCAAGGGCCTAATGAAAGATGGTCTTTGCATAGACAGATGGTCTATATATGATTTTGTTGGGTTGACATAGTGAATAGGTAGTTAAATATAATATAGTGTTCACTTGAGTCAGGTGGTAATTGTGTAGAAGTGGTCTTTGATATACATAGGTTGTACTGTAACTTCAATAGGAACTAACTAACACGTATATTCAGTGTGATATTTTTCATTCTCACACAGCCCAGCCTTGTCCACACCTGGATGCTCCTCTCAATGGGAGTATTTCTTGTACTGGTGAACAGGTCACTGATGAAACATGTTTCTTCTCATGTGATCCTGGCTTTGAATTGCTGGGTTCTTCTCAGAGACTGTGCCAGCCCAACAACACATGGACGGGAGTGAATACATACTGCAACGTCCTCTATTGCCCAGTGCTGGAGCCAACTGAAGATTCCTTTATTGTAGATCCATGTGACACAGTCTACCTGTCCACCTGTATGGTGTCCTGTCTTGCAGGTTTTTACAGGGAGAATTCAGACCAAAATGAAGTATCTTGTATTGTTGGCAACACATCTGACAGTGTACAATGGACACAGAGACCTGAATGTATGGAAATCCGTCCATGTGCTCCCAATCCATGTCGTCACAATGGGGAATGCTCTGAAGACGATAACGGGTACACCTGCGACTGTGAGGGTACAGGTTACACAGGGGAACAGTGTCAGTGGGGACTCGTGGACCTGGAGAATATTCCCGTATTGGTTACTAACCAAACATATTGTTTCACCATTAGAGCCAATCCAGACATGGACTTAACAATAGCACTCTCCTCTAGTGAGTATCTTAGCATCATGCCAACAGCAGTGGTATTCAACCAGGGTGTAAAGAACCACACTATATGCATATCTTCAGTGAATGAGGTCATTACTCAACTACATTTCTCACTCTCTGGTGGAGACAGTCGTCAGTTCATCATTCCAAATAGTATCACTATTGTTGTTCAAGATGTGAATGCTACCTCCACCTATGCTGAATATAGGGCCCAGCCTGTTGGGATCCTTGAGCCTAGCTGCTGCACAGATATATCACTCAACTACTCCTGTCCAACAGATAATTATCCTGTGTCATTTACATCCACTTGCTCTTACAGTGCTTCCACTTCTCCCATTCTGATTCCGGGTATTTCCTTTGTTACTGGTCCACAACTCTCTCTTCCGCTCTCTTTAAGTACATGTACACTCTCTTCTTCCTACCAAGTGGAGCTACAGATCGAAGACCATACACAGTGCCAAGCTTGCAGTCAAATCTCATCATCAGTCACTTGCAGCTCCTCCAGATCTGGAGGTGCAGGTTGCTACTGTTACGCACTTGCTTTAGCAGATATTAGAGTCATGTTTGAAAACGAGGCCTTAGCTAAAACATACTTTACACAGATAACCCCCCTACTTCCACCTTGGCTTACTTTGCAAGCAGTTCCATCAAATCGTAGTCATTTTGAGGACAGCTATCACACCTTTCTTGCCAGCCACAACAACTTAAACAATATCCAGTCTTGCCCGTATTTCATCCACAATGTAGCAACATCAGGATTACATTCGATATTGAAATATCATGGTGAATTAAATATTGGAGTCAGCAATGAAATGAAATCACATTTTCCGGAAGAAGAAGACAATCTATTCTGTATAGCTGTAGACACCTGTGTGGGTGGAAATTCCCCCATTCACATCAGTCTGCCTAGTAATCACCCTTTCAATGGGTTCCTGGAGAAATGGAAGGATCATGGTTGGCAAGCTTATCTGAGGGGTTTCTCAGTACAAGCACTGGGCTCCTTCATGGGTAATACACATTATGAATTTTGGAATGGCTCGGATTTTGCGATAGTCGGACTGACCAAACCTCACATTGCTGTGTCAGGTTCCTTGCAAGGGAATTGGAGGATCAGTAACGTATTTAATGTGTTGCTTACTATTGATGGAAAATTCCATATTGAAGCATCTGATAATGATCAGGTACGTATGTACATGAACACATGATTCAGAACACCCTTATGTACATACATAATAACAATAATAATATGTTAAGTTACACATACTTGTCAACTAGCGTATCCCAATTTTATTTGCATGCAGATATACAATTGAGCGTCCGTCATAATTTACAATGATTTGTTCTTTTGGGTGTAGATACTAGAGAATGGACTGTCTGCTGGTATCAAGATAGCTTCGTTAGGAGATACAGAATTGGAAATTACTGTAAATTCAGCCTCCTTTGCATTTTCCCGGTCATCAGCTGAGGGATTTTTCTCTTTGTCCGGTGAGTAATTTGATGTTATTTGCAAATACAGTGAATAATTGTTAATCTGCCGAACCATTATATCTGCCATGTTATTTTGGAACAAATTTGCTTGCATGACTACGAGATACCAGTAATTTAATCCGCAATTGGTTCAGGCGGATTAATGATATGGAGGATTATACTTATCTTCTTCAAGATGTCTCCTACCATTCGTCAGGCAATTTGTGCGTCCCACGTTTTCAAGAAACGGTCTGTGAGTATTTTAATGTTGTTGTTGGATTACTCTCTCTGCAATTGGAAATCTACTTCTTCTCCTTCGTTGTCAAGTCAATTTTAAAACACTTCGCTGCTATTTTGCTGTACACTAAGACAACTTGAAAATTATCTGTAACTGAAGGCCATACAAAAGTGCAAATTGGTACACAAAAGAATGGCAGGTGGTGGAATTGCGAGATAGCAGATTACTTCCATAGCGTAGCCGTGCAAGCAAATTCGTTTCACAATAATATGGCAGATAAAATGGGTTAGCGGATGAACCAGGGGCGAATTAACGAATATCACTGTACTGGGAAATTGTGGCTAATTGAAAGGTTTGGCAGATAAAGTGGTGGCAGCTTAACTAAAATTCACTGTATACAGTGAAACCTTGATAATCCACCACAATTGGGAGTCTCAATTTTATGGCGGATTAGCAGGGTTGGTGGATTAATGAGGTTTCAGCCTACTACACACTGATATGCGCACTAAACATCTCAGAATATGTTGGATCACGGTAACAACAATGATAGCCCGTTTTATTTTGTTGAATTGAGTTTCTTCGCTCACTTTCTTCTTAGTTGGTGCGCATCAGTGGACAAGTTGAATACTCACATCGTAAACAGAGCAAGTGGTCTAAAATTTGAGCTAAAAACTTGCGGGGCTGCCGTGTTCGAATTACTTGGGCATTTGTTTTGATTTATAAGAGCCATCTCTGAAGATACAATGTTCGGAGAAACCGTTGTGCTTGAATTCTATCCCAATTTCTAATTGTCAGCATTTTGAAATCAGCCATCTTCTTCGCGCAATATAAGTAAATGCATACTACAGGTCTATCATGTGCGGATTTCCAGGGGAAATTATCAATTAATACTATTATTTCGTCATCAAAATTTGTGGCAGATGGCGGTATTGGTGGGTGGCAGATTGGATGTATATTAAATGTGTACATTTTAATTCGTTTTTGAAAACTAGGGCGGATTAGCGGGTTTGGCAGATTATAGGGGGGCAGATTATAGGGGGGCGTATTACAGAGGTTTTCCTGTATCATTAATCAGCCAAAATTTCCACCAAACCAATTGTGGCAGATTAATTAATGTTCACTGTATTTTATTCCACATTATGTGTAAGCCCAGTAGCTACTGACTATGCTTTGTATTGCATTGAGTTTTGATGGTTTTCTCATTCTCCAGATTCAGAGAAACTGTGTAATACTACTAACATTGGAATGACAGAACTATACCACACATATTCGGATGAGTCGGAAGAACATTTCTTCTCGGAACTACTGCCTATTTCCTCTTCGTATGGTACTTCATGTCCAGTTGACGTAGCTTTGGGCTTCAATTCATCCACTGAAGTAGTTGGTTTTGCGTTTCAGACCACCTGTCATGATCTAGTCTTAGGTGCCCTTGTGTTTAGTGGTACTGATCACATTATCTCCATTGGTGGGAACCTCTCTCCTGTAGCATGTGCCAGTAGTGTTCCAACTGAATCAGTGTCCAGGGATATGGTGATCTACACCTCAATAGGATGCGGGACAACAACACTGAATAGGTTCATATCGGTTGCCCAACCAGACAACGGTGGTCCCCATATTGTCACGAACGTCGACCCAATCACTGAAACATATGCTGCCACAGTTCACAATGCTCAGATTTCAATTTGGGATACCAGGATTCAGTCAGTAGTGACAATTGCTAATGAAGGCTTGAAGTTCTCAGCTCAGTTGGAGCTCTTTCAGGACATTCCTGTTACAATAACAGGAACGGCTTCTACCGACCATCCCTGGGAGGACATGGAGCTCAGGATTGAAGGTTGGATTGATGAAGAATCCGATTTTGTCCAAACAATCAGTAGTGAGGTTCAAACACTGCTAATGGAGGAGTCCTACTCTGCCGTGAATCGTATCAACAATACTGAAGCATCCGTGAATCGCCTGAAGGCACAGGAGAATGCCACCTACGTAGTATACATCAGTGCTATGTCTGATGTGCAAGAACAGTTGGAGAAGTGTTCCTCCATTGAGTCAGACATCACAATGATCACAACATCAATCAGTCAGCTTGATTTACAAATTGCTGAAAGCACTTCAGCCACCTTTCTCCAGCAAGCACTAGAAAGTGTCTGTCAGACACACTTTTGTGCAGAAGTATCCATTCCTAGTCTGTCATGTATGTGGTGTACATCTATAATACAAACAACAGTTTCGGAGAAATGTTTGGATTCATGTATTTACAATAGAACAGTTCGCATTCAAAATGGGACCATGAAGGTGACAGAACTTCGTGAGGAAAGTGACTGCAGTCCTAACCCATACTGTTTATCTTGCCAGCAAAATCAGAACAATCCAAATGCATTTACGGCTGTTTCCTGCATTGGGGGTATCTTCCCTCCAAGATGTTCCAACTACAGAAGTTCATATCTGAAAGATGTTCCGTCATTTGCGACAATAACTCAGCAAGCATCTTATGATTGTCTAAAGGATTGTAATATTTCACTGACGTACAATCACTCACATGAATGCTGTGAAGAAAGCAATGAAATGCACCATTTTTCACAGCCAAACTGTGTTGTTCATAACACTGCCTGTGAAATTGTTCAGGAAGGAATTCTCGACCACCTTTCATCTAATGTCACATTCACATCTGCCATTGGTTCATTGAGGGAACTAAGACACATGAAAGCCAATCTTACCATTTTGAGAGCTGAACTCTCCAGGTGCTATTTCAAGTTGGAAGCAGCTCAGTACAGATACAATCAAACAAGTAGGTTATACAGAGAAATCTCACAGGCTGTGGAGGATGCTGAAGTACAACTCTCTGAAATCAAAAAAATTAATGAAGCAGGCCAACGGGTAAATGAAGTTCTACGAGTCAATCAATGGGAGAGTATTTTCACCATCACCAACATCACCTTCAGTTTATCCAGTGCTACCGCTTTCCCAAATGCATTTCCGCTTACTGTTAAGTACTCCAGATCATACCTAGATCAATATGGCCTTGAAGGCACTTTTACTTTTGACTTTGACTTTCAAGCTAATTCGATTCACGATTTATCGGTAAAATTGACAGATGACATCCTCAGTACATACAGTAATCGGAAAAAGAGGGCTTCTCTATCAGAATCACTTGGAATTGATTGGGCTACACTCTGTCAAAATCTGTATGGTATGAGGGCTATTGTTGATGCATTTCTGCTAGACAGTCTAAAAAAGTCAGATTCTGTTGTCACTGCTGTGTCAGAGAATGTAGCTGACATACAGGAATCTGTGAGTCAGATGTCAGATGAGCTTTTGCGCATTGACAATATCACCAATGGCATAAACCACACAGCTGTGGCCGGCCTTGCGCCTGATCTCTCCGTTTCCAGCCTCAGGGATATGGTCTTCACCAGCAGAGAAGTATCCAGCATCACAGAATTATTAACCGAAGCATCCAGTGTACCAAGTACCTTGGTCAGTAATGTGGCCATGTATGCCTTTCAGCAGTGGCAAGTACAGATGGAAACTCAGCTTAATTCAACATTGTCAAATTATGGCCACGAGTGTGTAGGGTTTCTTGACTGTCTAACTACCAGCATTGAGATAGTGAAGGACATTCTGAGAGTTGCCCAACATTCAACTGCAGATAGACTTTCAGAGAGACTACTAGCAGTGGAAGGAGATATACTGGACCTAGCATTAAGGGATGATTTGACTATCGAAGAAGCGACATCAAGACTGAACCAGTACATATCCATCTTGGATGATGCTACAAAATTCAACTATTGGTGTGCTGGACCTCCTCTAGCCAGGCTATCTAGTTACACAGATATTGTCATCGGTGAAGGAGAATCTCTGCAACTCTCATGCAAAGTGGAGTCTGAGTGGACCATCAACTATGAATGGAAGAAAGACAATGAAACAATCTCCTACAGCAGCAGTGGAGAGTTGAAGATTGAATCATCAGGGACTTCAGAATCTGGGATGTATCACTGCATTGCATCCAACCACATTGGATCTCACCTGACTCCTCGCATCAAGGTGACAGTAACCACTTTTCCTGTTATTGAAGAAGATGAAAGTAATTCGGTGTACACTTATGCTGAAAGCTGTTCCCCTGTTGTTCTCAGCTGTGATGTCTCCTCCCAACCGGATCCGAACATAGGATGGTACTTTCGACCTGAAGGCAGTGACGGCTACCGACAGTTGACTAATAAAAGTGCAACTGAACTGCAATATTTCAGACCTAGTCCGTTACACACAGGACAGTACTACTGTGAGGCATCCAACATAGCGGGGGCTATACAGTCTGAATCCTCTGATGTGAGGATCCTTGAATCTTCAGTAACCCAGTTCACTCTTCTTGTTGTGGTTAGTGTCAGTAGAGGAGAGTCCAGTAGGAATAAGCGAGCAGTAGTGTTCTCCTATGTTGACACTGGCATTGATCCAACTCAGTATGTCACTCTGGATGAGGAGGATAGTGAACTCAGTGATAAACTGAAGGAGATCATTGAGATAGAAGTAGATTTAGGATCAGTGACCATAATGAAGGCCTCTTTCAACAATCCATCTTCTCCATCTTCCTTGACCTTCTTATTGGGTACAAGACTCATTCCAATCAACGAAAACCACACTATACCACTGTTGAACCTCTTGCAGAACTTCACTGATGCTAAGAATGAGCTAGAAACAGTCGTAGAGAAGCTTAATCCTCTTCTTCCCTACCTCAATTACTCCTCGTTGATAGGATTGTATGACACTGCACATGGTGGCGTGGATACTAGTACAGTCATCTCCAGGTGTCCCATTGGACAAGGACTCAATGACTCGAACTACATGTTTTGTGGTGAGTACAAACTAGGAACATGATCATATGAATGATACACATACAATATATATTTCAAGTATTTTCTATTGTATGCATGTATATATATTATAGTGAGCCATTCATTAATTTTGTACATACACACACTTGTACATAAGTATGTATGTGCATATTTTGTATAATATATGTACATGTGGGTCCATCCACTCTACAGTTGCCTGTCCACCTGGTGAGTATCAGGTCTCAACCACTGAACTTCTGTCAGGACTAGTACTCTATGCCTATCACACATGTTTGCCATGTTCTGATGGTCAGTACCAGTCAAATGAAGGGCAGACTACATGCGTTCCCTGTAAACCTGGTTTCTATCAAGACTTGCCTGGCAGCCCCTCTTGCCTGACCTGCTCTAATGGATATTTCCAGCCAGAGGAGGGACAGACCCAATGTACACCCTGTGGACCAGGTTCCTATACGAACTCCACTGGAGCAACTACCTGTACCCTGTGTCCTGAAGGCTTCTATCAACCAGAGGAGGGACAGACCCGATGTACACCCTGTGGACCTGGTTACTACACAGACTCTACTGGAGCCACTACCTGTACCCTGTGTCCTGAAGGTTCCTATCAACCAGATGAAGGACGGCCATCTTGCTTAAAATGTTCAAATGGTTACACAAACTCAGACACAGGAGCTACAGAATGTGAACCAATACTAACAACTGGTGAGGATGAGTACTGCTATTGAGTACTACTGACACTGTTGATATTACTATGTTGATGGTGTGTATCAATCAAGGCCATAGTAAGTCCTGGTGAGGCCAAGTATATGAAAAAAAAAACATGTATGTTCTCATTTACGTCGGGAAGTTAAATTGTACAGCAGATCTCAATACGAATAATGTCATTAGTACATGTACATATGTACATACATTTATTAATTCCTTACATGTGTATTATGTAAGCCTTTTCTCTTCATTAGTCCCAGAAGCACTTGAACAGCCAATCTGGGTGAGTATAGTGGGTATTTGTGCTACATGCATTTACAATATTATGCACGTACACGACTGAATAAACACCTTCTACAGGTTATACTTGTTCAAATGCACATCTGATCTGCTTTTCATTCTAGACACTTTCTTACTATCACGTGAGAGACTCTTCTGCCCTTTGCAGATGTTTTTCTCTATATTTCCACAAGCTCACACCTTTTATTCATCTCCTTGATCAAATGATCCATATCAAACACTTTATAAACCCAGTCATGGAATGCTCCCAACATCCATCTTTTAAAAAAGTCTACTTGTCAATGGTATATTGGAAGTTCACACTTGTTCCCGACTACTCTGACGTAGCCCAGACCCTTCCGGCCTCCATTTTTATTATGGTGCGGAAAGGGTCTGGTACATTTCGCAGGTGACGATGTTCAATACCCTTGGAACCTTGGGGGAGTGAATTATTGATGTGACGCTTTGATATTCACCGCTTGTTGTTATAATCAATGTGACGATGAGGGCAGCTGCTCTAGCGGTTGTAATTAGAGATTTAATCGGCGAAGTAGCTAATGATCACGGATACCAGTGCTTGATAGAAGAACCATATTCAGCCATTGAACATTTTGTCTCTGGAAATGTCCTTGTATCATTGCCGACTGCTTTTGGAAAGTCGCTTGTTTATGGACTGTTAGTGTGCTCGAACACCTAAGAGGATAGACAAGAGCAAAGTCGATTTCGTCGATTTGTAACGCCATTAGCCTCTCTCATGATTGACCAGAAGGCACGATTTCTTCCACGGGCCGAATTTCTAGGCGATATTCAGCATAATGTCCGTGCCTTGCAACGCGTTAAGGAAGATGTCGAGCAAAAACTGGTATTTTGACCTCAGAAAACCCACTATATTAAATGGGAATTCGAGAAACTCTAGTTTAGATCTATGTCAAAATTGTCAAAATTGCAAAATAAACATCACACGGGTGTTCAGTTATGATCTTCACACCTTGCAGAGAACGTAGGCGGAATGAGCCAGGTATAGGAAATGTACCAGACCCTTTCCGTGCCATAATAAAATGGAGGCCGGAAGGGTCTGGGCTACGTCAGATTAGTTCCCGACTAGCTTCTTTGAACATTAGATGTATAATCTCATTCGTGGACATATATGCATTTTGAGTCATATGGCTCCAATAAGTCATCAAATTAGTTAGTAAATCAAACAATAGCATTTTTGGCATGAGTTGCTGTGTAAGTGTAAATTGTTCACCAAAGCAACCTCCATGTGTTTCATATTAGTGCATATAAGGAATGTATACACCTGTATGCTCAAGTACATGTGGGTCTCCACATATTTGTGCACTACTCACTACATTCACTACAGCACATACAGACACCCTAGTGTAGTCCACATATTGATTGCAATTTTATGGTGAAGTTTATTGCTATTAACCTATACCATTCAAGCATGACAGTAGTTCTAATACAGCTACATATGTGTAGCTACATACACTGTGTGTACATGTATGAATGTACGTAGGGTGAAATTTCTTAATCTACCAAACATTTTTAACTGTCCAAAATTTTTCCATCAAAATTATCATGTAAACAGTAGTGAATATCCAGTTAATCTACCATCTTTCAAAATGATTTGTGGCAGACTACTGGAAAACCCCTGAATCATGAGTGATAATGTTAGTCCACTCTCAGGAGATCTTATGTACCCCATCTATATATCATTATCATCTTTTACAGGTGGTAGCCATTGTCATTGGACTTTTGGTTGTTGCAATCTTCATAATTGGTAAGTATATACAAAGAATGTGGCTGTACTCACATATTATGTGGTTATACATGCATTTGTGATCATAAGGGTTGTTAATAGGTAAATGTGTGTGCTTCAAAGAAAACCATGGAAACCTGTGTCCAGACATCAAAGTAGATTCTTTCAATTTAAATCGTTGCACATTGTAATCCAAATTTGTTCGTTTGTACGTGTATGGTGGGTGTACATGGATGGATGTGTGTATTTGTGTGTGTGCCATGTTTGTGTGTGTGTGTGTGTGTGTGTGTGTGTGTGTGTGTGTGTGTGTGTGTGTGTGTGTGTGTGTGTGTGTGTATGTGTGTGTGTCGTGTGTGTGCAAGTACACATGTGTGTGAAATTATATTTACATATGTACACTATTTTTAACCTGTACATGCATTACATTATAACCTAGTTAAGGCAAACCCCCTTAAAGTTAATTTTTTGCTAAACAAAAACCAATTTTTGAGCATTATTTGTTTGGCTGTAGTAGTGTACATAGTGTTCATGCAAGCAAATCCTGATAAGAAAACATCTGATAACAAAACTTATTTATGGGTTGTTATATTAGTCTGCCTTGATGAGTTCTACTGTACATAAAACAAGAACACATAGCATACACTGGTGTGGGCGCATTCAATGGGAAGATCCAACAGGTATACAAGATGCATACCATTGAGTGGGCATGTAATATAGTGGGACCTCTCTATTACAAACCTCTGAATAGCAGAAACCTCTATAATAAGGACACCATTCTGTGTCCCAGTGTAGTACCGTGGTGTATTAAGTGACCTCTAAATAGAGGACACCTCTGTAATAAGCACTAAAATCAAGGTCCCAAAGTGTCCGTAATAGAGAGGTTCCACTGTAGTCTCCTACCCTGGCATTTGGTTGCCTCGCTTGACCAACACTGTGTTCACCATGGGTAAAGAGCCTGATGTGATATGTGAGGATAGGATCTTTCAAATAACTGCAGTGGTGTTCTCCAATTGAGAGCTGTCACATATTCATTTATTAAGTTTGTCCTTTTTAATGACAAACATTAATATTTGTTTTCTATTTCCCTGCTTATTGCTAGTGCTATTATTGATCGGTGTGATTCTTAAGCACAAAAGGAGAGATAAGGAAGAGCAATATGGTGTGGATGAGGTGCGTTACAATCCAGATGTATATCCCGAAGTTGCATTCTCTGATGACCCCTTCGGGGTGAATGAAGGTGAAGAAGATGTGACGATTCACAATAATATATATGATTCCATTGACAATTATAATGTGCCGATTTTCCCTGAAGGACGAAATCACTATGAAGTGCAGCAGCATTCTCCTCTCGATGAAGGTGAAGTACAAGAGGAGAACACAGAGGAGGAAGTCAAGGCCAGCTATGACACTCCTTTACCCACCCAGCAAGATGGGGAAGACACTACTGCTGTACCAATGGGATATAAAGAATTGGACCCAGACACCATGATGGAGGAAATTGACCATAAGTATCAAGGTACGTTTGCTAACAAAGATGATGACGATTATGACATCCCACTCACACTTGGACGCCACCTTGTCGGCATGTCAAATACCAAGAAACCTGTTACTGAGGAAGGATACAAGAATGTAGATGAGGACAGTAACGTAGGGGAGGGGGGTGAGAATGTAGACCCAGGTGATGATAATCAACAGCCATTGATCATTGATGATGATGTCAGTGACCAGAAAACTGCCACTGATGAGGGACGGCAAAATGTTGGTGGTGATGAGGATTACCAGTCCATGAAGGATGAAGATGATCAGGTGTTGATAACAGATGAAGATGCAACATTGATCTAATACTTTAAATTTGATAACTTTCTACATGATATTAAACTTCAGGACATCACATTATTTACGTGATAGCACTTATTTACACATGAAAAAAGTTAAGCTTTTACAGTAGTTGTTGTAGTGAATAACATTCCACTCTCACTGTACTTAGTTAGTATAATATTATTATATTTGTACATTGATTAATAGTATAATCAGCATTTAATTACGGATTTTTGATAATGTTATAAATACGCACTAAATGCCAAATTATACTGTATGTATATATCATTAATATTATTACTTTAAATGTATACGAGGTAATAGGTATAATATACATCATATTATTGTAATATCATATGATATAATATAAAGGTTACATTATATTATAATAATATATATATAGGAGAGGTTTAATTGGCTTCCATATTGTATATACATAATATTATAGAATCTAGTACATAGATAGTGGAATGCTATTTGAGTTTATAATAATAATATCCATGATATATATCCCACTTGAGCTCCCCACCGGACCCTTCAAACTATCAGGTAGATGTTGGGTTCACGTGACCCCTTAACCCTTGATCCTGGCTCAGTCTTCCATATATTGGAGTCCAAATTCAAACCCATGACTCAACTAGTACAGTTAGCTGCATGGAGTACAGGTACAGACTTTTTGAGTTTTACCACTCTATATATTATACTGATCTCCAGAATCTGTGATGAACGCATCTAGGTACATATTATATTATATAGAAGGGAATCCGTGGGCTGAGTATAGTCACCTGATAGACTTGATGGCTGAGCATATTGTGTATGCTTATATCTTTCAGGTGCTCTTGATCATGAAGAAATAAAATTGAACCCATTCAGCGATGGTTAAGGGTATAAGGTAGGGGTGGTTTTCCTGTTGTAATCACTTAACTACTTCTTGTAATTAATTGATTTGCCTGCATCATTAACAATAACCAGACTTGTAATGAAAATCGATTATAATTAATTGCACGTCCCAGCATTATATTTTAATAGCTGTAATCTTACATATATGCAGTGAAAACTATACAATAATAATTTTAATGTTACACAAAATTAAAATGATTTCATAAATGTACACTGACTATGTTTATTATGCACGTATGTACATAATATAATTCACACATGCTTATCATCAAGTGATTGCTTTCTGACTAATATGTACTATACTGCCAGCACTGCATACATAAGTACACCTAGACCCAGGTGTGAGTTATACACTTTGCAATTTTCTTGTTTGCATCAACAACAACAAAACAAAAGTTTTGGAAATGCTCTGCAGATCCTGGGAAGACCACTTTGTCTCCAATCTACAACATTACAGAAGAACAAGGAATGATTGAGATACAAGTACTAAAGGTTGGCATATGTGCATACAGATGAGATGAATGGGCCACTTGAATAATTGGTGAGCAATCAAACATTATGAAGGTAACATCCAGCCTGACTCGTTATCATCAATCTACAATTCTTTCTCACCATTATTGATATCTTGAATACATGTGAAACAACACTGATTTCCAATGTATTGGGGTCCTTGACTACACTGAAATATAAGAGAGCACACATTGCTATGCTTATACTCATGGAGTACATACATGTAAGTACATAATATAATATTATGTGCAATATGTAGTTGTACTGTACCATCTTTCAGCAGGAAACAAGGGAAATAGACGGATTAGATAGTACCATACTGAGGTTAAAGCCCCAGGGGACTATTTAATTTATTCCCCATGTACCCCTGCTGAAAGGTGGTACAACAAACTTGTGCCATAGCAACAGTACAATTATAGGCACGAATTGTTGCATTGTGTTGTCATGGCATTAATGAAGTGCTGCTATTCAATCAATTCGCCCTTTTTGAGAGAACAGGTGTCTATAGGGGCTTGACGCCCCCCGGCTGTGCATCCACAGGATATAGACACACAGCACCACCTTTGGTCTTACCCCACACTGGGATACAATCTATGCTGTTAAATAAATTAACGTTAACCTGCCATAATTCCTAATAATACAATGCATTTCAGAGATTGTAACTTGATATTTATTATTAGCGCATATGTATATTATATTTGTACAGGATAGGCACATTCAGAAGTGGCAGGTTAGCAAGAATACAATGTATATACATACACTATATCCAATATTACATTTATTACATATTCATCCTCACCTGATCAGTTCTTTATACAGTCCTCTTGTCACTTCAAGATAAGGTTTGACACTGTCTTCATACTGCAATTAAATGAACACATAATAATGTTTGCACCAAGGTATACAGAGACAGCCAAACCCCCTTATTTTAAACAGGCACAAATTGCGTTATAAGCAAACATTTACCAGTATGATAAAATAACACGTGATCTTTTTACTATGCAATTTCCCTTGCAATAGTGGGGCTAATAGTTGAATTCGGTACTTTCATTTGCCACGTACAGTATATCAAGAATTACACATGTTACACATGTTGCAAGGGAGTTGGATAAAAGATGGTTCCACTGTTCTTAATAACCAGCAGTATAAAGAATAGCATAAACATACCTGGCATATGGGACCACCTATGCAAAGATGAGTAAATAACTGGAACAAAAATTCCGACCTGTCTTTTTCATCATAGAGTCCATAATTATCTGAATCCTCCAATAGCAGTAGCTATGATGCATTGAAAGATACACAACACAGAAATGCCAACGTGGCAGTGATACCACATACAGTACAACCTTGGTTATCTGAACCCTGGGGAAATTACGATTTAAGAAGTGGGGGTCAGTTAGAGGAGACGTTGGGATAACTGAAGCTAATTAAACATACAAATAAAATAGAAATTGGTCTTCATCATAACTAACTAACCATCACAAAATACACTAAAGCCTTTTGAAAACAACCATTAAATCAAAAGAAATACCTCCTTATACTTCCTCACAAGCTATTTCAGACACTCAAAACTTCCATAGTACAAGTCATTCTACGTCACACCATTGGTAATGGTGTAGTATTAAAATGGATGAAGCAACAATTGCTGGTTGTTCAGATAACAGAGGGTTCCGATAACCAGGACAAATACAATTAAAGTTACCTTTCTTAGTTCATCGTCCACTGGAATATCCTCATAGTCTTCATGAAAGCACTTACAGATACTCCCAGATTCCCGAACTATGCCTGTAAGGACAATACTCACTGTACAGTGTACACCAATGAAATTTGTACATTGATATGAAGGTAGGGAAAGGGTTTGGGCTGATTGGAGAGTTCAAAGCATTTATATGCATATAATAGACATTCCAAACAATATATCAGGTAAAAATATTAAACTGTACATCAAAATTTCAGCACATATACACGTACGTACAAAGGTCCCGTACCCACAATATTATGTTTTTCCCAGGTGTATACATGTTCCACATACACAATGAAAAACAGCTAGAGTGTTTGTGGAACACTTCGACACACAAACTATAGGCTATATAACATTCATCAATCATTCACGGATGAAGCAAAGAAGAGAGTTTCCTTCTGCCTTTTGAGTACAATACCAACATCAGATGACTGGGTTATGATAGAGTGAAGTGTACTATAGTCACCAGACCACCTCTCCATACATTTGTTGGTCTGGGAATAATACTAACACATGCATAGCATATACTTTACACATACATTTCCACATGATTAAAGGACATCTCACCTCCATCATACAATTTGTCAAAGATAGCCATATCAATCAATGTACATGGGATATCTTGTATGCTGATAGTTGAATGTTCACCTGAGATAGCTACTTCTAATTGGTTTATCTACAAAGATTTATAAAAGATCACTGATTGGTACAAATACCTCTATCATAACATCTGCACCTTGGTATACTTCAAATAGTGTATTCGTAAACTACCTAATTTCACTAATTCATATTATATAAGTGAAAATTGGCTATACCTTCACATACAAGGGTTAGGGAACACATACAGAGAAGGGAATTCCTTCATAAGTTGATATTTGTCCATAGCTAGGTCTGGCTGAAATATCATGCTGACACACCCACTCTCCAATGAGCTATGCAAGAAGGTGCTTAGCGTGGTACTTCACAAAGTGCAAGGGGAAACACATCAATTTCAATCATGGAATAATTCCCAATAATGTTGGTATATGTATAGCCAGCACACAAGAAGTAAGTGGCTGTCTTCACCGTGACCTGGTAAGTTTTGGATACGGATTCTAATTGCTAGTAGAACAATGTAGTTGTCCTTAAGAGATTGGAATTTCGAAGCAGTAATCTGCTACATGATAATTACAAGTTACCAAAATGTTAAATTCCATTTTACCTCGAGTGAATTGACACCTTTCTCACCTGCAATGCAGCATGGACGTTGCAATCTCGTAAAAAATCTTCACAAAAAGCCCTTTTCTGGTAAGACTGAAAGTGTTTGTTGAAGGAAAATGAAACAACTTGGAAACAGCTCTCTAAACGACGCGTAGGCTGCAAATGATAGGTACACGAGGGTAGATCTAGAATCTTAAGACTCAACGTGAAGAATTGCCGAAACACATGAATTATGTAGTTTAGAAGAATAGAAGGGTCATGTAGGAAGAACGACCCTAACCCCAGCCCCAACCCTAACCTCATCACGTAGAACACAACGGCGCTGGGGGGTCGTTCTTCCTACATGATCCGAATAGAACTGTCTGTCGCTATGTGCAATACCTTGTCTTTCGGGGTAACAAGGTTCCTATAATGGAAGATAACGGAACGAGATAAGTTCACAATTTGAACATGAAAACGTCTTACAAATGAAACTTGACACGTACCATTTTTCAAGAAATTCCTTCGATTCTTCTAAACAATTGAATCTTTCCTTCAGGGGCTGGAAATAAAATTTTTCTTCCGAAGCAGCCATTTTATTGTCACGTGACAGAAATAAGCCCGCCATAACGTCGAACTTCTAGTGTCGAGGAGGATATTTTGAACTCAAGCTGAAGCTACAGATAACTCCATAATTCGTCCATGTTATGATCAAAAAGGAAACAGCTGCTCAAGTAAGTGCGGGAGATTTGTCGTTCCAGACGCTGTAAGTGAGGAACTAGATTAGTGATCTTGACCGCACTATCCTGTAAAGTGATAAGAATTGTGAGATTTTATCTACCGGCGACGTGCCCAGCCACTGTTTGATAACGATAGTCAATGATTGTCCTCATTTAAATTTAATACCATCCGTATTCAATTTTCGGTTTTTAAGTAGATGGCAAATCAAAATATACGAGCCATAGCTATATTTCTAGTATGAATTGATAACACTCGCTCTGTTGAAGTGTGGCTACAAGATCACAGAGTTTTTGATGTTCATTAAAACGATATCAGACATAATAGAAGATTAATCCTCCTGTATTACGTCCTTTTCCCGACATTTGTAGCTATTTGCCCGACTTGGAACTCGGGATTATGGCAGTTTTGGACTCGAAGTATTCACAGACAACGAGGTACACCATGGTAGTCTCGTTGAAATTTGTGGAGAAGATAATGTAGGACAAATGACCTTCATGTTCCACATGACTGTGCAGCATATAGCACAAAAGAGCAATGCTACTTCAAGCGAATCTTTCCATGGCACTGAAGAAGTAGTTTATATAACCACCAAGTACAGCTTCAATATAACCTCTTTGTCTGATATGCTTGAAAGAAGGTTGGCAGAATTAAGTGGAAGCAGTGGTAATATAAGAGAATATCTAGCGAGTTATCTTCAAAGAATCCATATATTCTATTGTGGGTCAAGTTCAGAGCTGTTGCGTACCCTACTCACATTACAAGCCTTTATCACTGATCACCCTACTGTTAATCTGGTTTTCATTGATGACATTGGGACTTTTTACTGGATGGACAGGCAAAGCACATCTTCATCAGGAAAGATGTACTCGGAAGAAGTAGCCAAGCCGCTTACATCAGCATTGTCTGAGTTGCTCCTCAACTGTCACATGGCTGTGGTAGTTTCAAAGCCTTCTTTATTCGGTAACAAACCCGAAGAACCTGTGGAATACATGCCTTCATTCTGGCAGAAGATGGTCACTCACAGGATCTTATTGAGTGAAAGTGGACATGTCTTAGGCTCCAGTGATGTTGCCAGAAGAATGTATTATGTGCCTCATCACAAACCAGAAGGCAGTATATCTTCTATCCCTGATCCGATTGTGTCTGTCTCCACATCTATGCATACAAACCCTTGTATGCAATATATGCAGATGACCAATTCCCTATACACTTTGTTTAAAGCCTGCAATTTACTTAGCCATAGGAAACCATGTTATTTTGTGATTATACCCTTTGGTATTGTAAATGTAATTGGTTGATATTCATTGTGATGAAATAAAGGAACTGAAAAGTATCATACAACGGCAACATTGAACAGCAATTTTACATACATGGAAGTTATTCAACTAATTTGAACCTATACTTTTTGTGAAGATGAGAATGTAGTCTCTATAGCTACGTATGTGTTGGACCATGCAACGTTGCTCAAGTACGTATTTGTAGCCAGCATATTTGACTATAATATAGGTTGCATTAATATTGCATGCAGGATATATAGGTCATATGTTATGAAGTATACCAGAATATATGTACATATTACAAGCCCTTACACGCAGTATAATAATAATATTAATACAGATGACCAATTCCATATACACCTGGTTCAAGGCCTGTAATAATATTATTAATGTATATAGCAAACCATGCTATTTTCAACAGTACTTTGGTAGTGTGAAATAATTATAATTGGTTGCATTTTATATTCAAAATAACAAATAGAAGTACTATATAATATTATATATACTGAACTGTAACAGTAACAGCATTCTATACATGGCATGTAGGTATATATAAAAAGAACCTATAACGTGCACTTCAAAATAAGAATTAAGGTAAATATAACAATGCACTAGCTATAGACCCTAGGTATCAGTCAGTACACTAGTACGGTACAAGTAATAAACATGACTATACTTCGGTTGCATTTTGCAAGAGAGATTATTATGTATATATATATACATTATGTATTATATATATATATATATAATACATAATATCAGATCAGTACGTAGCTAGTGACACACACACACACACACACACACACACACACACATATATATATTATATGTGTGTGTGTGTGTGTGTGTGTGTGTGTGTGTGTGTGTGTGTGTGTGTGTGTGTGTGTGTCACTGATCTGATCTGGACGCCAGTTGATGGAGGAAAGACAATTAATGATTCGTCACCGAACACTCCACTTGATTCAAAGGCGAGAGGGACAAAGTGATGAGAATGAGCAATGATCTTGTACACATCAAACTTGCGCCTAGCAGCCAATTCAGCTACTCGACCCACTCCTGATGAGGAAAGATGGAGATAGGAGTGTGCAAAAGTGTCCCAGACTGTGACATCCCATGCTAGCAGTTGGGATCTGAGCCAGGGTGTAATTGTCGCACCATCTGGACACTTGTCCGTTTGAGAGAGACCCACCGTTTCCAAGATTGAGGGAATGTTTGCGGATGCTGAAAGGACATAAGTACAATGTATGCAGAATTTCCTCACGTTTTTGGTGGTATACAAAAACATGTCTTGTGTGAAGCCAGGATAATAGAAATCCTTTACAACTCGTCAGATAATTATGGAATCAAGCTAAAACTTCACAGAACTACAAAAAGACAGATTTGAAGTAGATTTCCATGAAAAAGTCGTAACAAAGCAACAAATTTCTATGTCATAGAAATAGCACAATTCTTCTACATTTTCTACTGAATAAGGCTCTAGCTAATTTATAAGTGTCCAAGCCTTTAGGTGATGCAATATTTCTATATTTATGACATCAACAGATGTCATACTGCTCAAGACATGGAAAATCAGTCAGTACGACATTTGGAGTGCTGAGTCCCAAAGGGCACCTATTTTCTTCTAGTACATATACTTGTGCTATTTACTCAAATTTCGTCAACCCAACGAACGACCCCTTTTCCTTTGTATTGTCACGTATACCAGTTCCATCTTAGAGCAAATATACAATACAAACCTCAGTACTAGTAGTATTGAATATTGTTGGATTAGTATACTCTTCAGATTGTCCATTCTTCAAGGTGCAGTACTAGCTTTGATGGAATAATTCAGTCACTCTAATATTGTCAGATCAAGGGAGTAGAGCTTTTTCCTACTCGATAGTGTGAAAATTAAGTATCGATCATAATATCACAATTAGCAACAGTTACTATAGAATTTTGGAGGATATGACTAAAGCATATGACTTTAATTGGACAAATTGTACATAGTACTACAGTGAATTTGTTGCCAAAATATCTCACCGTGTCTTATGCATAAAATTAGTGGTTGCATACCATTGTACCTATACACAACCAGAAAGAAGTTACGTACCATAAGGAGGTCATTATTATCATCTTTGGGGTGATCCTTAATAGCAAAATACACAGTCCTCTCCCATAATGAGGTTAACATGAACATACGTATACATGTATGTATTTACAGCAAATTTTCCCATAATACTTTACGATCATCCCTGGTTGCAGCAAAGACATTGGAGAGGGATCTGGGAGTTTGGTTGAAGTGATGCAATACATGCCAAAGCCCTTACTTTTGACTTGCCACCATGTGATTCCTTCCAAGGAAATAGCAAAACAATGTACAATTAGTTTTGATCGTCTTAGTAACAGTGAGCCAGGTGTGAAGGTGAAGGGATCTGAACTCTTTGACTTCAAATCGTTTTTTGTGACTCATAAGGTAAGGTTTGCATACTAGTACAATAATAATATGTACCATTATTATGACCACATTATTACTATCATACATTTCTATTCTATAATATATATGTAGTATATACATATGTTAAAACCAATCATACAAACTGAACGTTCAATGGCTGTACCTGTTTCCTGAAAATTTTTGTTGGACGGATACGTGTATGAGAAGATACAGGCATATCCATTCTCTTGTTTACCCTATAACTCTACTCAACACCTCAAAGTGTTTTCTCCATACTTGTTTGACTTGATCCTTTTACTAGCTCCTGTAGGAAAAGCACATTAGTTACCTTAAATTACTACTAAAATACGTAATCTTACCCATTACTGTTGATTATCTATACAAAATGGCATATTTCAAGTATGGCATATAATGAGGGTCATTGAAATTCTCAGCGGGATGCCTAAACTAAAATGTCAAACCCATTAGGGCACTAGAGGGATGCCTTTAAGAACATTTGACGAGTTTAACAGTAACTGTGTCCTTGAATTAGAAGAAGATAATCATTATCAGTATGTAGATGCACACTTTTGACAATTGTCAAGTTTGATAACTCACCCACTAAACGGCTATTCCCATTTAGTGGGTACAGGTATGGAGCGGGTACTGTACATGCAGGTATACCCATTCTATGCCCATTGAATGTTCACTTTTGTATTGTGGGTGCTGTACCTCTGCTAGTATGGTTAAATACTTTTGCGCAAGTATAACAGTAAAATACTAATTTATGATTTACTTTGAAAATATTTGTACTTTTGCTCTCAAAAATTTGCTAGGATCTTGACTTCACTTTGATTGCTGTCAACTGCGATAAGCTACCTGGAAAACCTCGGTGTAGCTTCACATTTGAAAAGAGCAATACTTTGAAGCTACCGCTGAAACCATTGACCAACGTGACCTTAATTCACTACCCTTATAGTGATGTGAGACATCTACAACAGGAACGTGTTGAAAATTCGTATCAAATTCTTTACATGAATGGTGAGTAATCATGAATTACATTGCAAATTATTGCATATAGTTCCAACCATCAACAAGCAGTGGAATATAGTTCTCCTTTATGCTGACCAGCGACTAAACATGTACCTATGGTTTGCAACTCATTGGTAACGTCCTGTAACAGTACCTACCCTGCATATCGACCTCCAAGAGTTAACGTATAGTTTGTCTAATAAGCTGTCTGGTTAGTACATGCTCTTCGCTCAATCCCTAGCTCATGCACACCAAGTCAACTGAGTAATGATTTAAAGTACCTCTCAGATATCGAGTACAGATTTGGTGTGACACACAAGGTACTTACTACTGAGCATGTTTTACTATAACTATTTCAGTGATCATGCAATTGAATAGGAAAGGATGTATGTAGTTCACACCCACAGAAAGAGAGGTAATTTTTGTATGTACGTATTTGAACACAGTGATACTCATTATATAATCATATTTACATGTCCATCAACTTATTTTGATATCATTATATAGATATTACCATGTATGGTATGTATAGTTTAATTTATTTTCTTCACCAATAATTTCCAAACCAACACTCATTCTCAATAAACCAATGCACAATTAGCTTTTTCACATAATACTACATATGCAATGAGCTGGAAATGCCAAATCATCTTGCGTGATCACTTGTGAAATATCCTTATATGCATACAGTGTGTTTATCCATTGATATTTACAATTTTTGGTAGATACACTATTGATACACTCAGCAGAGACTCATGGAGGATCCTCCGGGTGTCCAGTCCTCCGTGAGGTTGACTGTGAATGGGCCATTGTTGCCATGCATTGTGGTACGAAGACGAATCCAGAAACTAATGAAGAAGGCAATCAGGCATTGTGTATCAAGGCCATCAAAGATTATGTATGTGATCACAAAGAACACAAGGGTGAGTAGTGTACTTGTAATTAATACTTTGATGTGGATAACTTGATGTTGAAGGATGTGAGCCATTGTATAATGGTCGCTGCACTCCATGATCAATCCAATACTACAAATTATTATGGTGGACATACATAATACATATGCATCACAGAAAACCTGACATATCGTAATGTAATTTACTAAAGGCACGATTATGATTATGTTACAATGATATTATGTTACATTATGACATCTATGTACTATAAGAGAAATACACTAGGGCTGGAGAAAAACTATATGATCAACTTATGATTTCACTACAATCATATTACAATTAAAATGATATTTGAATAGAAATTGAAACTATAATTCTACAATGATAGAATTACAATATTATTACATGCTAGCGAATCACAATAACTACAATCCATATACTATACTTCAGGATTCCATTACAAGTACATCCGAAAATATGTAATTTATTATGATATTGTGATGCCATGATATGTCAAGTTTTCCATGATGTGTACTGTACATACATCAAGCTAGCCAATTCTTGTACTGTTATACCATTTTGTACCTACTACTATCTATTGTCCACAGCACTTGATTATGATGCTGCTATAAAGGAAGCTCATAAAACAATGGAAGGGACGACTGTGAGACAGGGTGGATATCGATGTTCATTAATTTGACAGCAACTCATGATCATGCAACTAGAATGTTGTTGGATGAGGTAGAGTGCATCAACCAAATCCTTATCCTTATATTATGTAATGTAATCCTAATCCTTATATTTATATGCCTTACTTCAATCCACAGTGTTAGAATATACTTAACAATGTTAACATTAAGAGTAGTACGACAATCTTTTTAAAATAAGTGACTATAGAAATTTTGTTCTTGTATCAACTGATAGTCTCTTTGAAGTCATAAATTTCCTTCCTTCCCATAACATCTAGCTTGATTCCGTATTATTTAGAAGGAATTAGTTCTTTGTCACAATCTTTAACTCTTCAAACTATGCTGGCATTGCTTGATATAGTGTTTAGTTATAGTAGCACGTACTAAATGGAAATGAAATCATAAGGAATGGATATGAGAGTTGTACATCAATAGTTCAACCACATGAATATATTTGTGTACACAAAGATGGTGATGAAGACAAAAAATCAAAAAAATGTATACAATGCAAATTAGTGTGTGTGTGCATGCGCGCGCGTGTGTGTGTGTTTCAATTTTGAGTATGTAAATGTATATTATATACTAGTCATACAAAATTACATAAGTGATATATTACATTAAGTATTATAGTATGCGTTTATGGTAACAGATGGCATGCATGCAGTTATTAGAAAGAATAATATTAATTTTAGAATTCAGATATATACTGCCACTGTGGAGTGCACATAATTATGGGTAATGCATGGAATGGATCCATACTAGAAACAAAACTAATGAAGAGTTTTTATGTCATCAAATGTTTATGAGTGATTTCTCAACATTATGTGTGTACGTATATGACATAATGAAATACAAGACATCACTACCCACCTTCTGATACAGAAATTTGTACAGGCAAAACAAAGGAATTGAAACCAAGGTGACCATACTCATCTGGATATCCTGGCCTGATTGTAATTATCAATGTCAGGGTTTTCACCCTATAACACACCCTTAAATCACTCCAAGAACATGTCTTTTGCATACAAAAGGCATGAACCTGAGAAAGAGGCAGTATTGACAATGTATATCGGAGGCTTTGAGGGAGGAATCTTTACATTTGTTTATTCAACCTCTGGTGGTATGGATAATGAGTGCAATTCATTATATAGATGTCTGGTGTCAGTCCGGTACTGGAAAAGCAGCAAACTGCTTTCCACGTCTGTCTACCATCCATGTATGCAATGACACTACCAGCCTAACAGTATAACGTTATCTAATATAGTGTTCATTGCAACAAAACCATAAATGTTATAATATATTATCATAGTGAATCATGCACTTTAAATGTTTTTGTGGAGATGTTTCCTGTGAAGTACTTTTATAGCATTATGAAAGGGCTGGACTGTTTCATCATAGATATTATAAACTGTATGGTTTGTAATAAGCTATGGTTTCGTCACATGTAGTGAGGCTTCTAGAGAGCATCAACCTTTTTGACCACAACTACTGTATATCCCCCCAGATTGGACAGCATTGTCCGACCATAATTAATACGAAGGTATTCAGAAATCCCTGCCATTTGCTCCTGATGCATGGCCTTACATCCGGTCCTTGTTCCAGTGTGCCAAATCGCCTGTCTATTCTGCATATGGTATGGTATGGTATGGTATATTTATAGTAACCAGCGACCAAACATGTTCCTATGGTTTGCATAATTGTGCATATCAACCTCCGTAATAATTATAAGAATTACAGTATAGTTAGTCTAATAAGGTGCCTGATTAGTACATGCTCTTCGCTCCTAATTGTATGTATACAGTGTGTTTATCCATTGATATTTCTATTCTATCATAGATACACTATTGATACACTCAGCAGAGACTCATGGAGGATCCTCCGGGTGTCCAGTCCTCCGTGAGGTTGACAATGAGTGGGCCATTGTTGCCATGCATTGTGGTACGATCAGGAATTAAAAAACTAATGAACCAGCCAATCAGGCATTGTGTATCAAGGCCATCAAGGAGTTTGCATTTGATTAAATTTAAAGAACACAAGGGTGTGTGCCTGTCTTATAAAATAATGGAAGCGATCTAATCAATGGAAAAGGTTTTAAGCAGTCCAAACAAACAGAATTTGAATAGTTCAAAAGAAGAGAGTGATAATTGTGAGATACAGTGAATTTCATTAATTTGACAGCAATTCATGATAAGGTGAAGAGAATGGTGTTGTATTATTTAGTGTGGTTGACCAAATCCTTATACAGACTCAGTATATTTATATGCTGTAGTTCAATCCACAGTGTTCAAATACATGGGACAAATTTAGCATTAAGAGTAGTACAAAAATATCTGTAAAATAGGAGAATTATTCAATATAGAAATTTTGTTCCTGTATCAACTGATTTCCTTTAAAGTCATAAATTTCCTTCCTTCTGGTAATACCTAGCTTGATTCCATATTGTTCAGAAGGAATGAGTACTTAATTTGCCACAATCTTTAACTCATCAAAATCAGCACTATTTAATATAGTGTTTAGTAGTACATATAATGGAAATAATATAATAAAAATGGGTATGAGAGTTGCACATCAATAACTCAACAACATGAATTGTGTTCAATTCACAGTGTTGTATAGATTGTTAACATTAAGAGTGTTACAACCAGGTCCTATGTATCTGTAAAATATGCAGATAGATAAGTTTTGTTCTTGCATGTATCTGATTCAACCGATCCTCTGTGATTCAGCATCAATTATATATGTGTGTGTATCTGTGTCAGTGTGCGTGTTGTGTGTGTGTGTGTGCATGTGTGTGTGTGTGTGTGTGTGTGTGTGTGTGTGTGTGTGTGTGTGTGTGTGTGTGTGTGTGTGTGTGTGTGTGTGTGTGTGTGTGTGTGTACACGTGTGAGAGTTTGCATAAGTATTTAATTTTGAGTATGTACATGTATAGTGCATGAACATGCTTAGGATATGTACATACAGTACTAGTTATAAAAACTGAACGTTCTACAGGTGTAGAACAGGCATACCCATACCTGTTCCATTCCAATAACCCTATAGATGGGAATGGTGGTTTAGTAGGTGTGTCCCTGAACATGATTATTTGTTGGGGATACCTGTTCAAGGCAGAAACTGCTACAATAAAAATTAGTGTTAAATTGGAATGTTAAAATCTTGAAGTCAAGCTGGGTTAGGCTTTTGTGTACTTTCTTCCGGTCGTAGTATGATCGGATGGCCAATGATCATTCCTACCTCATTACATTCTGTATATGCATGTATTATTACATATATCATGCATTAAATTTTAATTATAGCAAGCTGTAATATAATGAACTGTTATTTATATGGTTGATGTCATTCACATGTGCTGTAAGGCTATAACTATACCTCCATTTAATATGCAATTGGTTGTCCTGTGTTAATATTGATCAGGTAATGCACTACACATATAATATTATAATAATATAATTTTGCCTTGTGTGAGTATTCACTTACCATTTTAAAACTCATGATCATCAGCTACAACAACACTGGTGAGTTAATAGTGGTACCGGTATTGAGTGGTATCATGCTTTGAGTTATATTAAGGCAGACTGGTTTCCACCAAAATGCACTTAATAAGGCTTCAATCCCTAATATAACTATGCACTAGACACGCTGCTTATGATAGTACATGTTTATGATTACAGTTAAGCCATGCGTGCAATTATTACAAGAATACTTATACATGAACTCAGATACTGCCACTGTGGAGTGCATGATGATATGGGTTATGGAATGGGTCCATTATATGGAAACAGGAATTTCCAAGATTGAATCCCCACATAATATATAATATTATGTCTACAATGCACGTATTGAAGGATACTACCAGCATAATGGTAATATCTCATAAACTAAAATGTTCATTGCAATGAATCCTTATTATAGTGAGTTAAATTTGTTGTGGAGATATTTCTTGTAAACTACGGTCATAGGATTATGAACGTTTGAGCGAGGGGTTTGCCCATTTGACCGCACATATGCGGCTTCAGATCTAGATTCAGGGGGGAATTCAGAGCATTGGCATTTTTGACCACAACTACCCCCCCCCCCCCCCGGATTGGTCGGCATTGTCCGCCAATAAATTATACGGAGGTATTCGGAAGTCTCTGCCATCTGCATATTATCTGCTTCTGACGCCTCGCCTTACATTTGGTCCTTGCTCCAGTGAAACCGCCCATCTATTCTGAGTATTCAGCGGCGACTTACTAGAAAGGTTTGTTTTATCTTGGTTTCATTGAGTCTGAAGTCAGTACGATGTAGATGGAGAAATCCTAGAGCCCTTCCTTCTGTTCGTATCACATTTGTCGTTGTTTTTGTTGTGAATACTGTAGTTATTCTCCTGTCAATAGCTAATAGTTAAACCTTCCGACTCGTATTATCACTTCAAAGAGCATTCGTCTCGTGGAATTAGATTCTCCTATGCCAGGATACGCTGCCAAGAAAGCCTCATCCTTCTTAGGCACAAAATCTCGCAACTTTGCTCGTATTTGATCTATTTCACTGAATGAGCCTTCACTACTCGACATATTTCAGGTGCTTCTCGAACGATTTGTCTCCCTGATTGGACGATAGGGATAAATTCCATTTTCGGACAGTAGGAAAATGGAATTTATCCCTAACTTAATAGTAAACCCATCGAGATCTTCGCTACGTTCGGATGCAGCGTTGACCTATTACATGTACTAGATGTTTGAAGGTAAGGTAAAGGCACCTAATTTAGAACGTTCCTAATTTGGAACACTGAGTTTTTAACGGGAACAGCTCTCAGACAAAAGTGTCAATCCAGCCTAGATCATAGTGAGATAACCAGCAACTATTATACTTTGCAACAGTGAAGACAGAATGACTGGACGCATGCTTTGTGAGAAGATCGAGGCAAATGAATCTGACGACCGGTCAAATTCGTGGAATATAATTGCTGCAACTTTGTGTCAAATTCTCACCGTGCCGCAAATCTATGAAAGAGAATCCACAATAGCGTCAAAAGTCGACTGCACCTGCTAAGTTTGAGGTCTCCTCTTCTGTCCTGACACAAGTGTGAAGCCGAGACATGAATGCTGAGTGCAGGCTCTTGCACATTGCCAATGATGATAAAATCAAACGCTCGATACATTTTATAAAATCAGCAAAATGCTGAAATGGAGAAAAGAACAGTTAGAAAAGGCTTTGCAGGAAATTAGGAGCAGCAACGGAGAGTCTTCCATACTTTCGACTGCTCACAAGAATGGTATCCCAGTCACCACCCTCCCACAACCACCTCCGGAAGTTGGTCATTTCATGTACACTTGAGTTTTGTTTCTGTCCTTTTCATATACGTAGGCCTGAGCCTTTTGATTCCCCTTTTCCCGGAGATTCTGAACGACAGCGGGCCAAGTTTGTCAACGTGTTCCAAATTAGGGACCGGGGCGATTATAGGTGATGTTTTTCTTAGCCTTCATGAAATGCCAATCAATTACTGTTCGATGAAGACTTAAACACTCTTAGACTAGTACTGATATCCTATTTAGTAAAAGGCATTCAAAATCTAGGAAACAAATTCAATATTACATACGTACTATGATCACACAATGAAATACAGGGTGTTTGTGGAATGTTTAAACACACAAAATATAGGCTGGGTAAAAGAATACACATACACGCCAGATCATTTTATGTATGGGATAACATGCATAACTTTTGACCTCTGTATTCCTAGAAACCTTTATTTGATGTTTAAGAAGAGTACGTCTATAACTTTGGTTTCCCATACCTATATACTGTACTTAAGAAATGTCCAGATTTTGCATATAACATATGAGATAATATCATTACTTAGTCTTGTTGAACATACCTCATAGAATGTCTAGCAACTATTTCCCAGTCATCAACTTTAACATGTCCAAAGTTTCTGTAGCAGTGTTTCTGTGGTTAATTGTTAAAAATCCGGCAACACCGACCAATCTGTGCAGGACATGTTGGTACTGGAAAAATTTGTGAATGTCGCTCAATGATTAATTCGGGACAGTTGGCAACTATGGATTAGAGGGGTTGTACTGTAAAGCCAACCCCCTTCAACTCCTACTCCTTTTTTCTTTTAAATGGTCCTGCCAGGAAAAAGTCACCATATAAAATCGGAAGTGAGAATGTGTCTGGCTATGTGAGACTAACCTGATAATGCCTACTTCAAGTTACTTGGTCATTTTGTGTGTTACTAGATGACGTATAAACACTTCACAATTGTTCACTACAATAATCTATTATAAGTTGACATGAACAAGGGGTCGGATGGTTGAATCAATAATTCGACAAACACTTGTTAATCAATCAATGATTATTTTAACTAACATGACTATAGTTAGTCTAGTGGTGTTGAGATTTTACTGTGCTATAGCAGTACAGGTAATATTGATCTTCTATCTCTACATAGCTTTAAAGTTGTGCATGAGATGGCTTCAGGTGGCATGATAAGGAAACCGGAAGCAAATGTAGCTCCAAATACAGGTTCAGGAGCTATTCAGGACGTATACCGAGAAAAGATGAAGAGATCAGTGGTCTATATTGACACACATGAGTACGTTGAATATATTCATGTAGCATATTCTTATGGCACCTATTCCCATTAAAACATCTTCATACAGTAATTTTACAATGTATGGAAGCACTAGCCATAGTAGAAAGTTTATAAGCATTCGACTCACTTTTTGATCATTTTGCATTTCATTTACGTGATATTAATTGATGTTATACTGGTTAAGACATGAATACTTGGTCAGTATAACATACTAGAACTACACACACAGGTACATTGTCCCCTCAGGACTCACCATTTAAGATAACACACTGCCTTCACGCCCATGTCCTAACCACAAAATAAGCATTGATATTCCAAACAGACTATTCAGATGTCTTAATATCAAAATTCGAATCTAAGCAGTTTAGAGGTTTATGTAGTGATTAAGACATGGACATGGGAGTAGTATGACATGAATTGCCAAATCCCAGTGGGCATAGTGCTCAAGGGTGGGAGCATTCTGCATACAGTATCACCCACTTAATATACCGCCGGTTAATTGGCCAAACCATTTATTATGCCACAATTTTGTGGCACAAATTTATCAGTATGGGGAAAGTATATGATATCTATATTGTTTTCATTTCGACTTCCGGTATGTAATGCTCGTCCGATATATATCCTGAATCCTGAAGGCACAATAATAAGTGACCATACATGGGAATTTTGCACTTATCATTAGAATGTACTTGTGATGCTAGCACAGCGAAAACAGCACACCTGTATCTGTTTTTGGCCCCAAGTTATGTACAAATTAGTAATTATTGACTTTACATATAGTACGTATGTATATTCTTTTTATAAGTACATTTTGCAGTGTTGCTTCCATCATAGATTAAAAGGACATAAGTACAATGTCTGCAGAATTTTGTCACGTGTTGATAACGTCACCTACGTATGTTGTCCTAATACATATTATCTGGTGGTATAGAGAAAAATGGTGTCTTGTGTGGTACCAAGATAATGGAAAAACCCTTATAACTCGTCAGATAATTTTGGAATCAAGCTGAAACTTCACAGAACTACAAAGACAGATTTGAAGTACATTTCTTTGAAAGCAAGTAATTCAAGTTCAAAAACTCATGGGGCTGCTGCCCCCCACACTCGAATTACTTGAGTGTCTTTCTTAGGTTCAGAAGAACCTTCACTGAAGTTAATACGTTTGGCGGAGCTTCAGGCACGAATTCTAGCCCAATTTCTAATTGTCGGCGTTCGAAATCGGCCATCTTCATTTCGCGCAATATAAATTATAATTAAAATTCATTTTAGCAGTTACGCATAGGAATATATTCTATATATATATATATATATATATATATATACATATCGGTCAAGCGTTACATACTGGAAGTCAATATGAAAACAATAATATAGAAAAAAATCTGACAACGTGACTATTTTTTATGTTTGTGCTGGTACTCAAAATATTGTCAACCAACAAAATGACCCCTTTTCCCATGCACGGTCATATATACCAGTTCCATCTAGGACAAATAAGCAATACAAACTCAGTACCAGTACCATTAAAAATATTGATATTAATTCCCCAAAATTGGTTAATTGTTTTACACTTGTCATTCTTGAAGATGTGATACTAGCATTGATGGAATAATTTAGTCGCTATATTATTGGCTTAATTGAAATAATAATGAATAATGAATAGTGATAATAGTCAGATCAAGGGAGTATACGTACCTCTATAGTGTAAAAACTGTTTTATCAACATTAATCAACATTAATGTTAGTTTAGAATTATTAACAGCTTTGGAATTTTGGAATAAATGACTAAAGCATCTGATTTTAATTGGATGAATTGTATGTCATCAATACATTGATCAGTACTACATTGAATTTTTGCCAATATATCTGATACTGTCTTGTGCTAAAAAATTGCTGATTGCATACCATTGTATCTATACACAACCGGAAAGAAGTTACGCACCATAAGGAGGTCTTTATTATCACATTTGGGGTCCTCCCAAAATAGCAATTTTCATAGTTCACTCCCATAATGAGGTTAACATGTACATACATGTATGCAACTACTGCAAACTTTCCCATAATACTTCACGATCATCCCTGATTGCAGCAAAAACGTCGGAGAGGGATCTGGGAGTTTGGTTGAAGTGATGCAATACATGCCAAAGCCCTTACTTTTGACTTGCCACCATGTGATTCCTTCCAAGGAAATAGCAAAACAATGTACAATTAGTTTTGATCGTCTTAGTAACAGTAAGCCAGGTGTGGAGGTGAAGGGATCTGAACTCTTCAACTTCGAATTGCTTTTTGAGACTCATAAGGTAAGGTTTGCATTCAAGTACAATGATGTACCATTATTGTGACCATGTTATTATATAATATGTACGTTTATATTATAGAATATACTGTATTATGTTCGGTAGCAATCATACAAACTGAACATTCAATGGTCATACCCGTTTTCTGAAAATGTGTGTTGAAATGGATACATGTATGAACAGGTATGAGCATACCCATTCTCAAGTTTACCCCATAACTGTACTCAACACCTCATAGTATTTTTCCCATATTATGTGTTTGACTCGATTCTTTTACTGGCTTCCATGGATAAATCACATTAGTTACATAACTATTGCCTTTAAAATACATACATAATCTTACCCATTGCTGTTCTTCGCTGTTGATTATCTATGAAATATGGCATATTTCAAGTATGGCATATAGTGAGTGTCATTGAAAGTCTCAGCGGGATGCCTAATCTAAAATGCCAAACCCATTAGGGCACTAGAGGGATGGCTTTAAGAACATTTGACCGGCAATTGTGTGCGTGAATAAGAGGAAGATAATAATTATCACTATGTAGATGTACACTTTCGACAATTGCCAAGTTTGGAAACTCACCCACTAAATGGCAATTTCCATTAATTATAGTTGGTATAGGTATGGAACAAGTACAGGTACACCCATATTCTATGCCCGTTAATGTTCAGTTTTGTATGAAGGTTCTGAACCTCTGCTATATATATGGTATGGTTTGAGAATTTTGCATAATTATTAAGTATAACAGTCAAACATCAATTTAAGATTTACCTTGAAAATAATATTAATTTTGCTCTCAATAATTTGCTAGGGTCTTGACTTCACTTTGATTGCTGTCAACTCCGATAAGTTACCTGGAGAACCTCGGTGTAGCTTTTCATTCACAAAGAGCAATGATCTGAAGCTACCACTGGAAAAATTGACCAACGTGACCTTGATTCACTACCCTTATAGTGATAAGAAACGTCTACAGCAGGAACGTGTTGAAAATTCGTACCGTATTCTCCACATGGATGGTGAGTAATCATGAATTACAGTGCAAATTATTGCAATATAGTTCAAGTTGTCAACAACAGTAAAATTAAATTCTCCCTTATGGTGATAAGCAGCTAGACATGTACCAATGGTTTGCAACTTATTGGTAATGTCCTATAGCAGTACCTACTATACTTATGGACCTCCGTATAAGAATTACAGTTTAGTTATACAGAATTATTACAGTCTAGTCTAATAAACTGCCTGGTTAGTACTGTTAGATGGTACATACCTCATACTAAAACTACATTCGGTGTGCCACCCAAGGTACTTTCCACTAAGCATGTTTTACTATAACCATTCCAGCATTAATGCCACTGAATGGTGAGAAAGGGAAGGGTGTATGTAGTTCACAACCACAGAAAGATATGTACTGTTATTTGAACATAGTGATACTTACTGTAATAATCTATAGATTATTACAGTAAGTATCACTATGTCTACGTCAGTAGATATTACCATGTATGGTATGTATAGTTTCATTTACTTTTTTCAGCAATTTCCGAAACAACACTCATTCTCAATAAACAAATGCACACTTTCCTTTTTATGTTATACTACATGTACAGTGAGCTGGTAATGTTCAAACTAAGTCATGGCAAATCATCTTGCATGATCACTTGTGAAATTTCATTCTGGGAACAATTGTATGTATACAGTGTGTTTATCCCTTGATTTTTTGGGGGTGGTGAGAGTCCAGGAGGCCTGCTATACTGACTACTGTGAAGAAATTATGGGATGCAATGGGTTCAACTCCTGAACTGGCATTTCTTTTTTTCAGCATCCCCTACCACCAAACAGAGGACTACCAGCAAACTGATTCAAACTAATTTGATTTTCATTTTTGTACACATGTGTTTGTTTGTAAATCATGTACGGTACATACCAAAAACTATGTACACATTTCCGTGTATGCCTGCAGAATGCATTTTATAGCTTTACGCAGAAGTCGTTACAGGTGTCAGGATATCAGCGCACACGAGTACGTATTATTGCAAGCATGAACATATGTGGTTTGTACTACGATACAGGCGTACATACGTACGTAACTCTTCAAACTATTTCGTGATTGTCGACATAATGAGTGAGAAAAATTTTATTTAGACAAAAAGCTAAGATATTAATAATAAGTCTTAGTATTGTACACAGACCGAAGGTAAAATAATAAATGAATAGGTAAAATAAGAAATAAGTGTAATACGTGGAGCGTAGATAAAAATACTTATTAAAATGGCTGTTTGGCTCTAATCTTGCAGCAACCTTTGTCCATTGCATGTCTATTTTCTCTATCTGCATTAATTCTCTCGATCCAGAGGACCTGCTTATAGCACGACTCTCTAATGACATCTACCTTTTCTTTGTACGTACATATAATATACGAGAGCTAAGTGATTCCCCACTTAAAATATGATTTATATTATTATTTTTATTTACAATTCGATGATAGATAAAGTATTGATGCACTCAGCAGAGACTCATGGAGGATCCTCCGGGTGTCCAGTCCTCCGTGAGGTTGACAATGAGTGGGCCATTGTTGCCATGCATTGTGGTACAATTAGGCATAAGAAAACTAATGAACCAGCCAATCAGGCATTGTGTATCAAGGTCATCAAGGATTACGTATTTAATAAAAAAGAATGCCAGGGTGAGTAGTGTACCTGTAATTAAACGATATACTTTGATGTGGATAACTTGATGTCAAAGGATGTGGGCCATTGTATATATTATGCTCGCTGCACTCCATGATCAATCCAATACTACCAATTATTATGGTGGACATACATAATATAATACATCACAGAAAACCTGACATATCGTAATATGGTTTACTAAAGGCACGATTATGATTATGTTACAATGATATTATGTTACATTATGACATCTATGTACTATGAGAGAAATACACTAGGGCTGGAGAAAAACTATGATCATAATATATATTGCAATTAAACTATGATATTTTGAATACTTAGGAATTTAACCTACACTTATACTATGATAGAATTACAATGTACATGTGTAATGAATTACAATAACTGCAATTTATGTATTATACTATTCCATGACAATTACATTCGAAAGTGTGTAATTAATAATGATATTGTGATGTTATGATATGTCAAGTTTTCCGTGATGTGTACCATACATACATCAAACTAGCCAATTCTTGTACTGTTATACCATTTTTGTACCTGCTACTGTATCTATTGTCCACAGCACCTGATTACGATGCTGCTATAAAGGAAGCTCATAAAACAATGAAAGCGATTGGACCAATTGAAGAGTTTCGGAAACATGCAAGCAGTTCAGAAGAAGAGAGTGATGATTGTGAGATACAGTGAATTTTCATTAATTTGACAGCAATTCATGATCATGTGAAGAGAATGTTGTTCTATTAGGTAGTGTGGTTGACCAAATCCTTATACAGTATACGGAGAAAACTCACTAAGACAAACTACATGCCAGGACCCACAGTCAGACAAATCAGTTCTTGTTATCAGATGTTCTTCTAATGAGAATTTGCTCACTACAGGCACACTAATTAGCAAACCAAATGATGCTCAAAATGTGGTTTGTGTTAGCAGGAAATTGTCTTAGGGTGTTTATCTTAATGAGTTTCTCCTGTATTATATGCTGTACTTCGATTTACAGTGTTGTATTGTCAACATTAAGAGTGCTACAAAATATGTATCTGTAAAACAAGTGAACATATTGAAGTTTTGTTTTCGTATCAACTGATTCTATCTGACTCAGCACATCAATATTCCAACAACATGAATATTGATTTTGTGTACACAAATAATGATGGATAAAGACAGTTGTCAAAAGAAAGCAAAAATTACATGTACAATGCAAAGCAGTATATGTGTGTGTGTGAGTTTCATAATGTTATGTATCTAATTTCAAGTATGTACATGTATAGGGTTTAAACATGTTTGGGATATGTGCATATGGTCAGAACGGGCATACCCATACCAGTTTCATACCCTTACCCACTGAATGTTTAGTAGATGAGTCTCGAACTCTACCATTGTAAAAATGTATTCACCTACGTGGTGATAATGATTATAATTATAATGTAAATCTCAGTGTTAAAGCTGATACATATCTCCAATTCATTGTGTTACAGTTTGTTGGAAAATGGTTTATTCAAGTTACATGAATCAGTGAATTCTCTTCTATCATGGTTTGGGACAAAGATTGTGTCTTCACTTGGCTGTCCACCATGTTTTGACAAAATCTTATCGTTATCGTTCTTTTTCTTCTTGTTATTGATTCTTTCACCCCTCTTTCCGGGACTTTCTTTTTCTAACTCCAAAAATACCACTTCGTTTTGAAGTAACACTTTTAGGTGTTGATTAGAGTATACAGTAAGTAAGAGAACCGTACCCATATTCGTTCTATTTGCATTTTCAGAAAACATTCACAGCCGTAGAATGTTCATTTTTGTATGATTAGTACCGTATTTATATTCAGTTATAATATCCACATAAAATACATCATTTTATTCATTGTATCACAGTTTTGAAGAGAATGCCATCTGATGCTGGACTTCGCTATGTCACCAGGCATCAAGAAATTGGTAGACGTTGGACAGACCTTGCTTTGGAATTGGGAGTTCCAGAACCTCATATTGATTATCAAAGTAGATCCAATGGAGTAACTGAGTTGGCATACTGGAGAAATGGCAGAGTGGAGGGTGCAAAAACAACCTGGGAATATTTATTGGAGAAAGTGAAGGAAATATTCGGTGATGAAGTTGAAGCTAGCTTGAAAAGGAAAATAGCCTCTGATCCGCTGCTGACCAAGAAAATATAATAATGCTTTGTTGGGGATACCTGTTCAAGACGGAAACTGCTACAATAATAATTAGTGTTGAATTGGAATGATATAATCTTGACTTTAAGCTAGGTTAGGCTTTTGTATATTTTCTACTGGTTGTAGTTTGAATAATTGTTATGACAAAACTCGGCCAAATGAGAATTCCAACCTTGTTACATACTGCATATGAGTCTATGCATGTATTATTACATAATATTGTATATCATAATAATTATAACAAGCTGTAATGTGTCCTTACATGTGCCATAAGGCTATAAAACAACTATACCGACATATAATATTATTATGTAATTGGTTGTTCTGTGTTGATATTGATTATTTAAATATATATATATGTAATATAATACATATAATATAAATAATGCACTACATCTTAATGTAATTTCGCCTCGTGTGCATATTTACTTACCATTATGAAACTCATGAGCTATACACAAGTCTTGTTGTACTATGAACAACAAGAATGATCAGTTTAAAGCCGTATTATATATATATATAATATAATTTATTTTATTTAATTGTAAAATATGTGTATATAGGCATAATTTATGTATATTATATATAATGTATTATTAATATTAATATTTATTTAATTTTATTGTAGAATATGTGTATAATATGTGCATAATTTATGTGTATTTTTTAATAATAATATTGTAACCATTATTATTATACCAAATCAGATTTATAACTACAGTATAATATATAATTATATAATAATATTATATAATATATATCATGAATATAATACTCTAATTTACAATTAATTAAAATAAATAAAACACATATAATACATGTATTTTACAATTAAATAAAATAGATATAATAATAATTACGATAATAATAATAAATAAATAACAGAAAACAAATAAAATTAAATCGGTGGGGTGTCCAACATCATTGTACCCAAAATTGCCATGGAGTTGCCTCGCTGAATGGCAACAGAGATTCTCTGAATCAAGAAATTGTGAGCCATTTTATCACCCGAGGTATGTTTGATACGGGTACCTAAATCACGGAAAAAGGACCTTGCTTCTGGGCCGAATGTACCACTTGTTTCGACAGCTACTGGAATGAAGTGGTAAGAGTTTCCAAGGAAGCCATAAGATTTGTGTTTTTCCTTCTCGGCATGTATGGCAGCTGCTCCTACTTCCAAGCATGTCCTTGGTAGATTTGACTTGCAGAAAGAATCCACGCAAGTGGCATCCCAGACCAAGAATTTGCCCTGGGACCAAGGGGTCATGGAGAGACCATCAGGACGCGACCTATCAGAAGATGACAAACCATATGGCTCCAGACGTGAGGGAATCTTTGCAGATGACAATGATCGATGTATCACCTGGTTGAGTTCATTGTGTCTCGGGTGTCTCCCTTGACTTTTCCTGCAAGACAGGCCATGAGTACCCAACTCGGTTACCTCGCTTCCACAGTGAAGGCATTGATGTGGTTGGCAAAGTGGATTACCCAGTCTTAGGCCGACAGCTATTCGAATGGTTTCATCACTCATCCTAAGGCCCAAAGATGTCACCGGTATAGCATTTAACCAGGCTCCAGATTCCTTGGTCGAGGAGGCCAGTAGGCGAGCCTTAGTATGTGGATTGCTTGCATTGGAGATCAGAGAATCAAATCTATGTTGCACTCTAGGCTGGTCCCAAGCCTTCTGCTGGTGGGTGTTAGCAGGAGATGGTGGTGAAGTGTCCTTAGGTAAATTCTCTTTCCAGGACAAGAAAGCAGACTTGCGTTCTTTATATGTTGTGGCGAGGAGACGAGAGGGAAGAATCTGTTGAACAAGGAAGGAGGTTCCATCGGCAGAAGCTAAAAAAGCAGATGGTGCCAGATGAACAGCACTCCTAATCCCAAGGCCGCCAGATCCTATGGGTAGGGTAGCTTGTAACCAGGCTGGGTCATCCTGGTCGAGACAGTTGTTGGTTATTTTGGAGATCATTGACCGCAGAAGATCATCATATGAGGCTAAAAGTGGAGATGAAAATGCCAAAGACGTACGAAGAATGTGAAGCAGCTTGGGTAGGGCAAGAGAGTGGCGTAGCAAAGTGAGGGCATCATGGGATGGAAGATGGCAGAGACGCTCACTGATTACCTCCAGTTGACTGATTTTACTCTCAAGACAGGTGACTAAGGAGGTAGAGCTGCTAAGAGGAGATCCAAGCAGGGAGGCATGAATGGGGTCAACAACTTGAAGGGTGGGAAAGGTGCCGAGGAGAGTGTACATTGAGGATGAATCCTTACAGATGAGTTCATATTTTTGAACATTCAGATGTAGTCCAAGGGACCTCCCTTCCTCTTCAATCATAGATAGATCTTGACAAAGCTCTTCGCTGTTGCCTCCAAGGGTTCCATCATCCAAATAGAAAACCTTGAACGCTGCGTTCAGCTTAGAGACCATTTTGTGAATTGTAAGACAGAATAAAAGAGGGCCAAGGGGGTCGCCTTGCTGAATTCCCTCGGCAGAGGGGATCTCCTTGTCATGCCATGAAAGGTTGGAAGGCCTGGAATAAGCTGAGTGGACAAACGGTAGAAGAGCTGGAATGAACTCCTCCACAGCTTCAAGCATTTTATCCCTCCGGATAGAGTTAAAGGCATTGCGAAAGTCTATCTTAACCAAGGCTTGTTGAGGAAGTAAGTGGTTGAGAAAAATCCTCGTTGCGTGGATAGCTGCCTCGGATCCTTTGGGGACACCAAACCCGAGTTGCCCTGGGGACAATAAATCAGGGATGGACTCAAGTGCATGAAAACTAGCACATTTAGATGCTAATCTTCGTAGTGTGCTGCCGATGGCTATAGGGCGTATCCCACCTCCTTTCTTATTAAGGGCAACGAGGGATGCCCCGAAGAAAAAAGGGCGTATGCCAGGTGGAGTTCTGCCTTCCAGAACGAGCTTAACAAAAATGGTGAGAGCGTGCAAGAGGGACTGACCTCCATCGCCTGCCGACTTGCTGGTGAGATCTTTGATGTGTTGGGGTCTTAGGGCATCGAGGCCACCACTAGAACCTCCTGGGAAGGACTGAATTGCCCTCACAATAGTTTCGGTAGAAATAGGGAATGATAGAGGTTCATCAAAGGCGCAATGCCGTATGCTAGATCCAGGGTGAGCATCAGGGTGTTTTTGTTTCAGGGCTGCAAAAGTTGTCTCTGAATATTCGGCGAAAGTGTCTTCTGAACAAGCCAGTCTCACTGCACCTTTGAAATCTCCTTCGCCCAATTTCTGGGAGATCCGAAAGGACCACTTCTCTGTGTTCGTGAAGGTCTGGCGTTTCTTAGAGGCCTCGAAGGAATGGAAAACAGATGGAGAGGGATCGGATTCTGACTGAACAAGGGAATTAACGAAGGTGGTTAGGCTGCGATGTTTGCCTCCTCTAACGGGGGCTCGAAGACATCAGTCCATCCCTGATTATTATTATTATTATTATTATTATTATTATTATTATTATTATTATTTTAGTTGTTGTAATCATAATAATAAATATTATAATAATAATGAAGCTTCTCTGCTTCAACATACCATCAATATTTTGTGGCCCTATCACTCTTTAGGGAACTCAGCCAACGAAGAAGGCCATGCACTGGAGAACAGAGATCACATCAAATTTTGATACAAAGAGTTTCTGTTGCCATTCAGACAGGTAATGCCATCTCAGTTTTGGGCACACTAGATCCACTCAGTGGGACCAGCGAGGACACCCTTTTTCTTTATTTAATGATTTATTTATTATTGTTATTTTCTTCGTTATGGTTATGGTTGCTATTATTGTACTTTTTGCCATAGTTGGTTAATAGAAGTAGTTTTATTATTATATATTATCTCACCTATTCAATTCTACTTATATAATTTATAGTTTTATCACTTATCGTATCATCTTCATCACTATTGTCATGATATGATAATAATATATAGTCATCACTGGCCCTTATAAGCCAAAATGGCCCCTGGACCTCAGATCTTATTGCTTATAATTCTTTAATTAAATTAAAGATGAATGACTTTATGTTTATGTTGATGCTAAATTTAATAGTGGCTCTCTCAAGTCATTGTAGAGTAGACAAATCAAGATGAAATGGATTTCATCTTCAATAGTATTTAAATATAAAAATCATAATATATAATAATAAAAATTATAATTATTATAACCTAAACTTTACATACAGTATATAATTGAAAAAGTATGCTCTCCTGCTTATATTTCCAGTCAATTGCCTTTGAAACTAGCTGTGCTATAGGTTCAGATTCTATATGCTTACTCAGTGAATCGGGATACACTTAAGTTCATGCACTGGTGAACCCAAATCGCTCATGTACTTGTTACAGCATGTCTCTGTTGCAATGCAATCCCAACAACTTCATACCAGCCAAAGGGGATTACATGATATAGTATATAAAAGACAGGAATATCAAATATAGTCAAAATGGTGTTCAATCCTACGAATCAACCTTGCCACTTGATATCTAGAAATTGTGAAATGAAGCCCATGCGTGAATGACAAACACCAACATATGACGAAATACATGCAAACACACGCACACACACACACACACACACACACACACACACACACACACACACACACACACACACACACACAGTAATATTATAATGTTTTCGCTACCAGTGAGTTAATAGTCAATACCTTATAGAGAACTGCCCTCCTCAACATTCTTGCCGCACACTGGCTTTTATTCGGTGTCTGCCTATCTTTAATTATATTCTCAGTTATTGTCAAGCTCGTTAAAATTAATGGACTCAATATTAAAGCTAAGGGATAAGCCGGACCATTAGGTTGCGTCTCCGAAACAATTGATTTTGGGACGATCCAATCGATATCTGAACAAACTCTCACAGCTTCGAAATTCGCTCGTATTTGAAATAATAACAAAAAAAAACTTTTCTACTTGTACTAGCTCCAACATACCTAAGTTGAGACTAAAGGTCACTTTTGGATCGCGTACTCGGGAGATTTATCGCCCTGATCCGACGATCAATTTTAGGACGGTAGGATAATTGAATTAAACGCCAACTTCTTTCATAGTAGAGTAATCCTCACTATTATCATAATATTATATAAACTGTAATCAGTTACTCCTTCATCCAGTTTAATTTGAAGTTTCAGTAGTAGATTGAATGTCTATCAAAGAATAATAAGGACTTCTACATATTATGTCTACACGTAAGAGGTCACGGTAGGCGTATAAGCATCAATAATATCGGACACCACCTATATTCGGACACCTAATATCGGCTATTTCACGAAAACTATGGAACCTACCGACTCCCAATGAACTTCGTTTTATAGGCCATTACATGTAGTCGCTCTCCACTCAGTATGATCCTCGTAGCTTATATCGCATCCGATTCTGCTAGAGGCGATCACGATCAAAAAGGCGTCCGATAATAATCAGACAGAGGGATTAGCTTGCGGAAATTTAAAACTTCACTACAGAGTGGAGAAGCGACGGGGTACCGGGATAACATCAGAAGTAATAGCTCTACATGTACGTGGATGGTGAAAATTTTCTTTTGTTTGCTTTCTTGCCATCGAATACAAATGAGACACATTTGTCGGGCCGACTTTCCAGGCCTAGGTCTAGGCATTTGCTATTGACTTTTGTCAAAGCTTGTTGGTGGGTTGAAGGCAAAGCCGATAATATTGTAATATTGTCTGCGTAGGTGAGGATAGATCAAGGGATCGATTTCAATTTAATGCTTCTTACCTCACGACGAAGAGACAGATTTCTTTTGGAACATGATGGCTGTATAGATTTACACTTTTACCTGACTCAGAGGTAAGAAGGATTTTCAGGATAGGTTTCTTTCATATTTTTAATTGATAATACATGACATTACGACATTTAACCATTGATAGGTACATACAGTATATTAGATAAGTAACTTTTTGCATGGCTATTAATTATTTTATCACACCCGTTATAACTTATCATGTTTCATTAAACAATGATGTGGTTCTTTCCCCTTTGTTCAACATCTATATGAATATTGATGTGGTTTCCATACTGTGCCTGGTATGATCATTACTACTATTACCTTAGCTTACCTTATAAGACCCTACAGTAAACGTTTGTGACATGCCCTACCAGGTCCTGTGACACCTGCAAGTAACCGTTCGTATCAGATTGCATGTGTCGATTTAGAGTGTAGTCTTGCTTCATTCACATTGGCTGCCAATCTCTGGTACTTGTTGATAGTGAAGGTTCCGCTTATTTTGTTTTCCTCTGGCCGAATTTGGATCTGGATTTTAATATTATGTTTTCGCTACCAGTGAGTTAATAGTCAATACCTTATAGAGGACTGCCGTTCTCAAAATTCTTGCCGCACACTGGTGTCTGTCTATCTCTAATAATAATATTATTATATTCTCAATTATTGTCAAGTTCGTTAAAATTAATGGACTCAATATTAAAGCTAAGGGATAAGCCGGACCATTAGGTTGCGTCTCCGAAACAATTGATTTTGGGACGATCCAATCGATATCTGAACAAACTCTCACAGCTTCGAAATTCGCTCGTATTTGAAATAAAAATTTCACTTGTACGTACAGTCGTTACCTCCAACATACCTAAGTCGAGACTGAAGGTCACGTTTGGGTCGCGTACTCGAGAGATTTATCGGGTTCCCTGATTTGACGATCAATTTTAGGACGGTAGGAAAATTGAATTCATCGCTAACTTCTTTCATAGTAGAGTAAGCCAAACGAAATCCTCACTATTATCAAATATAAACTGTAATCATTTACTCCTTCATCAAGTTTAATTTGAAGTTTCAGTACTAGAATGAATGTCTATATATCAAAGAATAATGATAAGGACTTCTACACGTCTGCATGTAAGAGGTCACGGTTGCAACCGTAAGCGTATAAGCATCAGTAATATCGGACACCACCTATTATTCGGACACCTAATATTGGCTATTTTACGAAAACTATGGAACCTACCGACTCCCAATGAACTTCGTTTTATAGGCCATTACATGTATACAGTCACTCTCCACTGATCCTCGTAGTTTATATCGCATCGTTCTGCTAGAGACGATTACGATCATAAAAAACGTTTACGTCGACAATAATCTATATTCAGACGAAGGGATTACCTTGCGGACAAACTTCACTACAGAGTGGAGAAGCGACGGGGTACCGGGATAACATCAGAAGTAATAGCTCTACATGTCTACTTTGACGAATTTGTACTATTTTGGGAATTTATATAGGCTGAATGGCGTTATTCCTCAATATAAATTCCTAATAGGGGGGAGAAAAGCCATTATTAAGCACAAGAAAAACACCAGTAAGACTGTATGCGTTCTCGGACACAGGGTACAAAAAACATGGGCCCAGGAAAACTGGATGCTTTGCCCTGGCAAGAATGTCTGTGCTACACCACAAAGATACATGCTAATTATGATTGGTTAAAGATAACTTAAAGTGATAACAGAAATGATAACAATACTGCGTCAGATCAATTATGTTTACAGCAGTGGTCTGTTGGGAGACCAAGCAGAATTGGCCCTTGAGTGAAAGATGACTTGGGAGCATGAGATGGCTGTTGTGGCTCCAGATGTTAGGATCTTTCTCCACTCAGACATACGGATGTCTTGCCAGGAAGCCGACAGGGTGGATAGGGAGTCTGGGTTGTAATGGCCCAGGGCTCCGATCTCAATGGTGGAATAACTTGCTATCCAGCCTTTCCTCCTGATATCGGAGAGTAGGTGCAGGTATTCCAACTTGTTGGCTTTCCTGTTATGTGCAGCAGCCATTGCACTGGGAGTGTTACCGCAGACTGTTAATTCCACCAAGTGAAGAGTCTGACCTTTGACAGCTACCAAATCAGGTCTGTATGGGGTGACTACAACGTTTGGAGGGATGGTAGAAGGTGGAGCATCAGATGCCCTTAGGCCAGGAATGTTGATAAAAATGGCCCATGAACAGTCAAGATGGAGAAGGAGGTTGTTCTGAAGCTGGTTGAGGACTGAGTCGTGACGCCACGTGAAACGGCCATCCAGGAGAGCTGTGGGGCATCCTGATAGGATGTGGGCTGTTGTACATGGTGATGGTTGTCTGCATAGAGGACAGACCTGGGAGACTCTAAATTTCCATCGGTGGAGATTCGTAGGAGTGGGTAGCGTGTCGGACCCGGCTCTCAGCAGGAATGATAGCTGGCCCTTGGGCAGGCCATCAACAATGCGATTCCATAGTTTGGTGTCATCTTCCAGGTTGATGATGTCTATAAATTTGCGCTGAACTTGGAGGCTTTCAAGGTTGTTATTCCACTTATTCTTCCTTTCCTCTATGACTAGCTGTTTTACTGCAGTCTTTAGGGCCTTCTTTGGTTGCTGCAGATCGAGCATTTGGAAACGTTCTCTAAGAGCTTTGCTGACCATGAAACCTTGCAAGAAGGCCGGCTCATTCAGGATGTTGTTCATTTCAATGATGGCTGGGTCAGAGGAGTAGTGGAGGCTCACTAACAGAGACAGCTTAGCTTTCATCATTACAGCACCTAGTGAAGGGACATTTGTGACAGTGGGATGATGGATCACAGCCCTTGTTGCATTCCTAGGAAGCTGCAGCCATTTCTTGACAAATCTGGCTATGGTGTTCTCCAAGGTAGCAATGGTGGATGGTTGGATGAGATTCACCATAAGATGGAAGTGCGTGGATGGTATGAGGTAATGGCGTAGTATCCAGACCTTCATCTCCCCACGGATTGGGCGGTCGTCAATCTTTTGGAGACCCTCGGTGATGATGGATTTGAGTGAAGAACTAGCAGCTCGTTTGGTCAAAGCCTCACTTGCTGCTATTGTGTGGCCAAGAAATTTGGTTGGAGCTTCTGACAGACTCCTCGTAGTACCATTCGTTAGGCTGAAATTGGCTTTGGGTGAGACTGTACCATTTTCGATTGACAAAGAGACACATTTAGGTGGTTTCAGGCTGAGACCTAAGTCGCTGCAGGCTGAGTTGATTCTTAGGAGGGCTTTTTGGTGGTCAACTTTGTTAGAGTTGATGATTGTGAGATCGTCCGCAAAGGCCTTTACCTTGTGTTCAGTGCCGTTAGCGTACTTGGGTTGAGCAGGATGATCTTTAAGGGGCTTTGGCAGTTTAGTTCCCGGTTCGATGTAGCATTTGGCATTTTTCCTGGCCAAGAACCATTGAACTGTGTTGAGGTCAAGGCATTCTGTTTGACCATCAGGGTAAGCGAGTACAGCTCTGCCATCAGGAAGGTAATCGGTGATAGTAGAATGGTACCAACCACGAGGCTCATCAGAGTTTGGCTCATCCCAAAGGATGTAAACATGGGCGTCTCTAGGCGGGAGTGAGTCGGAGTTGGCGACTGGAATTTTGGATCTGAAACCCTGAAAGGCCCAGTTGGTAGCCAGGTGGAGAATTGGGCTAATTGCCAAAAGGAAGATAATAGGGGACATGGTGTCACCTTGAAAGACACCTTGATCTATTGGAAAGGTAGAAGTGTCCCAATTTTTGGTGTGGATACGAGCCTTTAATTTGCTGTAGCAATCTGCGATGTACTTGGAGATAGAAGGAGGCACTTTAACCAGGGCAAGCATATCATGGATGAGGCTATGGGGGGTAGAGCCAAATGCGTTTTGAATATCCAGAAAGGTGATGTTAACGGGGAGCTTCAGCAGCCTAGCTTGGTGTAAAATACCATTGACAGTTGATATGTGCTCTGTAGCTCCAGAAACGCCCCGGAGAAATCCTTTTTGGATATTAGGATTGATAAAACCATTGGCAAGGCAGTATCTCTCAAGGCGCCTAGCTAGGATCTTGTGGAAAACTTTACCAGTAGCAGAGGTTAAGGCTATAGGACGGAAGGAGGATGGGAGTTTTGGGTCACCACCCTTGCTGACTAAGATGATCTTGCCTTCACACCATGGTTCTGGGGACTGATGGGAGTCCTTCACAATACGCGAGAACAGCTCAGCAAGGAAGCTGTGTGTTGAAGGGAGATTCCAGAGGTGGTGGTAGGAGATGCGATCATCACCGGGGGAAGAACTCTTATCACACGACTTCAGGACTCTCCTAATCAAAGTGGGAGTGATTGCTGAGGTGTCGAAGTCCTCTTGAAAGGATAGGGGCATTACTTCAGGAACCCAGGCAGGGATGCCTTGGTATGTAGTTGAGGAGGACTTGAAGGAATTACTAAAGAATTCATACGCAGTGGCAGGAGGAAATTCAGGATATAGGCGTACCGTTCGTCCGAATTTGATCTTTCACAGAGGGTTAAATAACTTGTTCGGATTTCGTGAAGGTGATACATATCCACCTCTATCTTTCATATCTTATAGTGGACATGTAGAATTTTCACTTCTGATGTTTTCAGGGTTCTTTGTCACTTCTCCACTCTGTAGTGAAGGTTGTCCGCAAGGTAATCCCTCTGTAAGAATATTGATTATTATCGGATGCTTTTTTGATTGTCTCTAGCTGAACGATACGATAAGCTACGAGGATCTTCCTGGGTGGAGAGCGACTACATGTAATGGCCTATAAAACAAGTTTATTGGGAGTCGGTAGATTTCAAGAAAATTAATAGCCAAAATTAGGTGTCCGAATATAGTTGGTGTCCGTTAATTGATATGCTTATAGTGAAGATCTCGTTGCCAATGGGTTCACTCCATTATAAAGAAGTTAGCAATAATATATAGCTAAACAATGAAACAATGGGAAACCATGGTGAGTAACAATTGGTAACAATGAAAAACAATCGAGGGTAGTCAAATTCTTTCAAATCTAAAATTGAAGATGACAAATGTACTATAATTAGAAAGAGCCAGCCAAATTGCCTAGCTCGATCTAATGGTACGTTAAACTTTGAAATTTGTTTTTAATTCCATTATATTGCGCCAAGTTATGGTTCATTTTGCCGATTTAATTGGCATGGGACAAGTAACCAACAAGGAAATGATCCGTAGAAGTTGCGGTTCACTTTCTGAACCTCCGTTGTCAATAGGTCACTTATTCAATGCCGCTTCAGCGGATGTGAGCAGCCACAAAAATGTTCCTAACACTATGTATCACAAATTGAGCTACCTATGACCATAAAACGATATAAATGTAGGGGAAAATGGGAATATCATGCCCAACTGCATCCGCAAATATGATCATCATCATTCCTGTCCTTGCTCCAAATGCCATTCTTTGTAATCATTCAATTTTAGAATAACTAATGAATTGAATTATCACCTCCTTAAGCTTATCCTTATCTACCCGGAGACTCACACTACATTCACTTAGATTTACCGTGCCATTGACAGTATATAACCCATCTAATATCCATTCTTATCCTTTTAGAGCCTCACATTGCCCACAATTTAATTTCCTATGCCAATATACTCACGTTATCCACTCTCTCTCTTTTTGAGTTTATTATCACCGGATCTCATCACTAGATGATGTAGGACCTTCAACCAAATATCCCTAGTACACAACCTTTACTACATCACTCACTGTACCTCACTTACATCTTGTTGGTTGTGAAGCTCAAATGAAATAATAATAATAATAATAATAATAATAGTAATTAACAAGTAGTTCTTAGGTAGAGTGGAGCTGAAGACTGTATGTACAAGTGGTCAAGGTTTTATTGCTAATCAGTCGATAGTTGATTGTTTTGGACACACCATATAATCATCTGCATGGTATAGATATGCAAAGGTACCAAATTAAAAGCCTATAAAAATAATGAATAATGATAATACTGCATGTTATGTGTCTTTTTATATACTGTATTATTATGTGTATGTGAGCTCACTTGTTTGTGTGTATTCATGTCTGTTTGCATGTGTGTTGTGTGTGTGTCTTGGCATGTACTGGTGTTTGCCATTGTTGCATACAATTAGGCTTTATTTGAGAATATCTTATATTTCAAGTGACACAGTTGATCAGTAGGTAGCAAGCAAGGAATAAAAGTTGTACGCATCATTATCATACTGATACTGCCACTGCATGCCAACATTTTAAGATATATATTCTCTCAGTTATTGATTATATCCCATCTTCTGTTTTCTAACCATATTTCTGCTATTGTACATGGTTCAAAACAACCATATGCAAATGTTGCAAATAAACTGTCAAAATGGCCTCATTCAAGCCATTACTTGACACAAACATAACAGAATCCAAAACCAATGCACCATTAGATACAGATAGCAAACTACATCTTAAGTTTAATCCAGGTTTGAAAGAAATTGACCACCTTTGATTTTTCATTGTTAATCCTACTGCATGTCCACAAATTTATCTCAAACAGAGAGATAAATCATTCAAATCCGCAATCCACAAGTGGCTCTTAGGTTTAGTGGAGCTGAAGATTGTATGTACAAGTGGTGAATGTTTTATGGAAATTGTTAATAGATCGAAAATTGATTGTTTTGGACGCACTATCTAATCTTCTGTATGGTATAGATGTGCAAAGGTATAAAATTAAAATATGTACCATTTGCTATCTTATGGAGACCTAAATAATATTCATTATATATCAATAGCTTCAGCAGTTCCGTGATCCGAGCGTTTGAAATTGATGTCTGATTATCGACTACAATTTCTATCACTGTGAAAAGGTCACATTATATTCATTCAAGATACAACAGATACTCAACCCAAGCTTCTTAAAACATAAAATTTAACATGACTTTCATATTTTTTTAGTTTCAATCTCTAGCTCCATATTACTGAACTCTTCATCCTCTTATGTGTTTGCAGAGAAAGATTGCAAGCGTGATTCCAAAGAAAATTGCTGTAATTGGCGGTGGACCAGCCGGATTAGTTACAACAAAGGTTCTCACTCAGTATGGGAACACAGTGATCGGTTTTGAAAAAAATCCCACTCTAGGAGGACTTTGGCAATATCAAGATGAGCCGCAGAAGAAATATGCCACTTTGGCTGACAAATTGCAGCCATTGAATGCCTGCTATGAATCATTATTGATGAATACATCAAAGCAGTTGAGTACATTCTCCGATTATCCACCTAGTGATTCCATGCCAACATTTATGAAACATGATCAATACCTGAAGTATCTACAAGACTATGCCGATTTCTTCAACATTGGGAACAAATTCAAGCTCAACAGTACAGTTGTACAACTGGTTCGCTCGTCCAAACCACCATTTGCATGGAATGTCCATTACATTCAAGACGATGGTGTTGAAAAAACTGAGAGTTTTGACTTAGTAGCAATTGCATCAGGTGCCTTCTGCCATCCTAATTGGCCCACAGTGAAGAATGAAGAACACTTCAAAGGGTTAACCATCCATTCTGCTCAAGTAAGACGTGATGAGCTATTTGAAGGCAAGCAGGTTGTCATCGTTGGAGGCAGCTATTCTGGAGGTGAAACAGCAACCAATGCTATCAATGGTAAAGCAAAGAAAATCTACTGGACCCTTGACAGAAGTGAAGAAGGAAGAAACTACTGGCTCCTGAATCGTCAGCCAAGTGTATCACCAAGAATGTCATGGGATCACTTCAATACAAGAATGGACTCCATCATCAATCCAACTGAATTTGGTAGCAAATATGAGAATGAGCTTCACCTGCTACACCAAGGCAGGAATGAAAGCAGCATTGATACACTGGCTGTTACGGACAAGCCTATTCTAACCTCAGTTGATACCATGCGAAGTGGTCTGAAGTCAGGGGCCATTGAAATCATACCACCAATTGTAGCATACAGCTACAATAGTTCTGATGTCCTCCTGAGAGATGGTACGAAGCTGAATGATATTGATATTGTTGTCTATTGCACTGGGTTTAGGCAGAAATTTCCCTTTCTTGATAACACATGGCACCCCGATGATCAGGAACTCAACTGCATGTATCAAGGAATACTGCCTGTTGAAGGTGCTTTGCAGGGGCTTGGGTTTGTTCTTCTTACTCATGCCACAGCTGGTTCTTTGCTTCCAATTGCGGAAGTGCAAGCAAGATGGCTAGGACAGATTTGGGCTCCAAGAACTGTCAATGCAGAGAATGGGTCTTTGTTTTCTGATAGTGAACTCAAACACATGAAAGAGACCATTGAAGAACGTAAAAAGATGCTTCACAGTTTGAAAACTTACAATCATCTGGAGGACCCATTCACATATGTGGAAGCTTTGGCCAAAGATATGGGTTGTCTCCCACCAGATCCAGAGGAGCTGAAATCATCAGACAAGGAGTTGGCAACAGCCTTGCTTCACGGTCCTCTTGTTCCAGCTCAATATCGCCTCAATGGGATCCACCCTTGGGAGGGAGCCCGAGACTACATAATTGAAGTGGTCAAGCATACCCTTGGAAAGGAATGGGATACGCTATCACTGTAACTGTTACAAATTTCATAAAAGTACCTAGGATGGCCCATTTTTTCAATTTTATGGTAGTGTTTTAGTAGTATTCATGGTAGCCAAACAGACTAATAGTATATTATTTTGCAAATAAATAATAATTTAAACTTAATCAATTTCATGCAGTTTACAAACATTCACTACAATTTTATCTTAATTTTTGTGTAAATGACAACATCTTGAATTCTTAAAGCTACAGGGCTATTGTACTAGGCTTTTTAGAGTACTGACTGCATAGTATTAGGTAATTCGCAATAATTATTATTTATATATACTTAGCTTTAGATTCAGTAGTTCATGTATCTACATGAAATACAATACTATATTTAAAATAATATATTTTATTATTTATTCTTATTATTGCCTTCGTATTGTTTTAATTTGAATGCAAAAGTTAAAAAACAGAAAAATTCATATGAAATAAACAGCATAACAAACATATGCATACATCTATATTATTGTATATACATAATACCAAAATCAGTACCAGTATCATTATCGTTATTTTATCTGTATTGACATGTACAATGGGAACATGTTGAAAATTCGTATCAAATTCTCTACATGAATGGTGAGTAATCATGAATTACATCACAAATTATCGCGTATAGTTCCAGCCGTCAGCAAGCAGTGGAAAAAAATTCTTCCTTATGTTGACCAGCGACTAAACATTTACCTATGGTTTGCAACTCATTGGTAACATCCTGTAACAGTTCTTACCCTGCATATCGACCTCCGTAGAAGAGTACTGTATAGTTTGTCTAATAAGCTGCCTGGTTAAAACATGCTCTTCACTCTTCTATCATGAGAAATTGGTAGCAACCCTAGTTCACTGTAAATAACTGTACTGCTGCTGGTTAGAGATATTTTTAACAAAACTTTATGGAATTTCAGACAGATTCGTTTGAGACATTTGTCATTCAATGTACAATGGAGGGCTACAACCTACCAATTAATGTAAACTTACAACATAATATCATGTAGATCATTATTCGATAATAATAATAATAATAATAACTGAACTGCAGACATAGCAAAGGTCGCCACCCCCAACATTCTGCCATCAATGACATTATCCATAAGGCCATTAGGTTCATCAATGTCCCAAGTAAACTTGAGCCATCAGGCCTGTATATAGGTCTGAAGGAAAATGTCAGGATGGTGCGTCCATTATCCCCTGGAAATCTGGTGAGACCCTTGTTTGGGACTTTACTTGCATGGATCCTCTGGCCCCCTCTTACCAGTCCCTATCCACCAGGGAGGCTGGAGCAGCTGCTGATGAGGCCGAACGGAAGAAACTCCAGAAGTACTCTCATCTGGATACCACCCACCACTTTGTACCCATAGCAATGGGTGTGTTTGGTCAACAAGGAAAGGCCCTTGGAGATCTTGGAAGGTGTCTGAAGGCAGGCAGCCACAGGAGAGCCCAACTCATTAATCTACATCCTTCAACGGCTCTTGGTGGCTGTCCAAGTTGATAATGCAAACTATATAAGTATTGGGAACTCTCCCAAATTCTGATATTGAGATGCATTTTGTATAGGCTACATGTTTTATTGTTATTCATATATTACTTTCCATAATCATTTATTGTTATTCATATTTTAATTTTCATCGTCATCAGTATAGTAATAATAATAATAAAATATTATTATTATATAACGTAAACATTATATGCAGTATATATCAAAAAGTATGCTCTCCTGGATCATGCTTATATTTCCAGTCAATTGCCTTTGAAACGAGCTGTGCTATAGGCTCTTATTCTATTATGCTCTCATAGCAATGTTGGGATATGCTTAAGATCATGCACTGGTGAACCCAACTCATTCATGTACTCGTTACAGCATCTGTTACAATACAGGCTGGAAATTCCCCACACCATAATAGCACCCAAAGGCGATTTCAAGATATAGTATGACATTGTATATAAAAGACAGAAATATCAAATATAGTCAAAATGGTGTTGTATTAATTTCTTTAGTTCTTGTAGTTCTTGAAAGTTCTTTAGGCAAAAATATAGAAAATTTGGTGCATTGGTTTTATCAAAAACAATTATAGCATGAGAACATTGGGATAATATAGGTATAAATAGTTACAAAAAGTCCAACCTAATCTGTTATACAGTCTTTGAATCCTCCGTGTCCAGTAATTGTCGCTGCAGGCGTCTATGTTTTGTACTCCACCACAAAGAGATGGGATTTCTTTTGGAACACGATGGCTGTATAGATAGATAGATAGATAGATAGATAGATAGATAGATAGATAGATAGATAGATAGCAATTCCACCTGAGATAGGAAGAACTTTGGGATAAGTATCTCTTTCACTTCTTAATTGAAAATACTCATCATTACAACTTCTAACGTGTACGTATTCAAGTATTCCTTTGGCATAATCTTATATACATACATACATTCATACATAGACATAGCATAGACATAAGTTGTTTTGTATTATTGTAGATGGTTGACTAAGAAAATGAAATATCATAGAGTGCGATAGCACTCTATATGTAGGGATGATGTGAAAAAAAACATGGCAGCCTATATATCACACATACATTAATGTTTCACAAAAATATTGCCTATGGGCAGGTATTAAGCCCCTGCCAGCATTTAAAATTTGTTTTCTGTTAATTTTAGTAGTAAGAAAACTACTAACAAGTGGAGGGGACGTAGCTGAAATGGTCAAAGTTTCGGACTTCTTTTTGTCAAATTTTTATCCACAACTACCGAAGCTTTGGCTGGAGCTATGCAGCTAATTTTCACACAAAGGATTTTTATTTTATAGCGCGGAGTGCCCTTTCCTACGTTTGTTATTATTATTATTATGGTTATTTATACAACAACACAGACTCCACCAGTGACTGCATCAACTGTATACACGACTTTCTGTTCACCTCCCCGATTGACTCATGACACCTCCGCAGCCAAGCACCCAATGCCCGAGACCCCATTTCCACCCGATACTCCACCATATTTTAGCAGTTCAAACTGTCATCCACCAAGCAGCCCAAGTACTTGCAAGTAGATACCCATGGAAGGTCCTTGTCACCAATTCTAAAATGATCAGCACACTTATTAATCCCTCTTTTTTCATGTGCATTACTGCACTCTTCTCCACATTTTTCTCGACAGACCACTTTTCACACCAGCTTTGTAAGCATTGAAGACTCTTCCTCATATCATCTGCACTCTCAGCCAGCAGAGCTGTGTCATCAGCAAACAGCAAACCAGGTACCACACTTCGCCACACATCCCACATGCCCTATCCTTTAACTCAATTATCAAGCTGTTCATATACAAGAAAAAGAGAACCAGGGATAACACACACCCCTGCCGTAGACCTTTCATAACTGCAAACTCTTCACCTAAACACCCATCAATTCCCACTTGAGACACGCTACCACCATACAAACCCTTCAAGAAGGAGAGGAAGCGCCCATTAACACCATAACCCTCCAAGCAACACCACAACTTCTTCCTGTTCCCCTGATCATATTATGCCTTCTTGAAGTCCGTGAAACCTGATAGCATTCCCCTTGGCTTCTGACAACAAAGACAGAATTTGATCCCTACAGTTCCTACCACTATGAAGACCACCCTGTTCATCACCCAAAATACCTTCTGCTTCCAAAAAGGTTGCCCAGCATTTGTTCAGTACCATGTACATGATCTTACAAACTAAGAATGTCAGAGATATACCTCAAAAGTTGTTGGTGTCACAGACTCCCTCATCCTCTTCTTTAGGATTGGAACAATAATTGAATGTTTCCACAAGCAGGGTACAACACCAAACTTCCAGCAGTCATTAAACAATTTCACCCATACATTTGACAAACATTCAGCACTCATCATCTCAACAGAAATACCATCTTTGACAATTGCTTTTCCTTTCTTTGCTATACCCAAGGCCCACATCACTTCCTCCACACCTAGCCCTTCAGCCCGCCATCATCATTCAACCAGTGGGAGACTCCTTACCACCTTGCAACACCTCCTTGAAGTGATCACTCCAGACCTTCCCGCCTTCCTCTGAGTCACCAGATTGTACCACACCATTCTTAACATAGACTTTTGTACCAAGACCTCCTGATGGATTTTTACTAGAAATGCCTAGTTTCTCAACTTCCCTCCACCACTTCTTAGGATTACCTAATAGGTCCTCTAAAGCTTGTCGTTGGGATTGAAGAAACCTCCTCTTGGAACCTGTGACTGCATTCGCATAAACTCTTCAACAACTAATATAATCTTCCTCTTAATTTTCCTAATATCCCTATCTTTTTCTCTTAACCACACACGTTTAGATTGATGAAAACACATCCTCAAGGCCAACAGGTCCTTTGTAAACCACCTCTTATTCTGTCTAGCTGCACCTGTTGATCTGCACTTAACCTTTTGTAGCCCACCAACCATCACTTCAACCAGTTGATCGTAATACTCTCCACAAGAACCTGATCTCTGTCATAATTAAGCAGAACCTCCTCCGACATTTCTAACCTCCTTCTCCTTACTACCCTCAGGGATCACATACCTACCTACAAAATCACTCATGGACACCATGTTAAAATCAGAAATAACCCCAAGGTCATCCTTAAACACCAGACAATAATCTACCACTGAAGACCCCTTTGATGAGACACAAGTGAAGTCACCACTCCCAATTCTTCCATTCACCACACACAGACCAAGTAACCTAGTCCAATCCATCATCATTCTACCCAATTACCACCACCGAACATAACCATACTCACTGCACTTCCTCTTTACCCTAAATCACTCATATTCTGCCCTATTTCTCCTGGCCTCCTATTACCACACTGCAACAATTCCTTGCTCTTAGCACCATCTCTTGCCTCCGAGTCCTTCCTTTCTCCTGTTTCCGCACGATTCACAGATATAGGCTTCTCTCTCGCCTCCACCATTCTCCCCGATCTCCCAGATCTCTCGACCTTCTTTCAACCCCCTTCAACAACAACCATCACTCTTTCTGTCAGCTCATCCATTTCTCCCTTCAATTCCTTTATCAATCTTTTCAGTACTGTCATCTCACCCTGCAACTCACCAACGAATCTTGTCAATTCCAAAACCTCCATCAACAGGCAAAAACAACAGACAAACGCTCTTCCATCTAACCCACCAACTCTCTTTCATCCTTACATACTTCAGGTGGAACTAACCTGCACAAATCTCACACTGTACCATCTCACCAGTCTCCTGCCTGACGTTACAAAGCATAGCACCTCGCCTTCCACAGGGTAGTTATAACGTACATTCGTACTCAGGAGATTTCGGGCGTTTAATGGTTGGAATGTAACATAATTATCACCTACGTCACGACTCACGGAGATTTGATTGCGCAATAATATCGTTCAGGCGACAAACTTCGCGAGAAACGACATGTTTTATGCGACTATGTAATGTTGAAATGGTATCAGGATACAATCAAACATAATCTCCACTTGCATTAGGTGAAATTAAACTCATGCGCTAGAAAAACATATCGGATTAGGCCAAAAAGCGCCTATAAAATCGACCATCTAAACAATATCCCAATTACGCGAAAGGTTCACGTGTGGATCACCTTAAAAACCCACGCGCACTATTCATCCCGGTACAAAATTTAGATACATACCTGTAAGAATCTTCCAAGTTAACGTGGGTCGCAGACGATCTTCAGGAACCTTGCAATGTTCGTAGCGATGGCTATTACGTCATAACACCTTGCGTAATAACTATAGAAACGTCACATTAAATGGCTGCTAGGAAGGTCGTTTGTCAAAAATCGTGTTAGGCGCATGAATAGATGGCCTTTTTCTCGTGTTATTATATTTTATAACGATAAAGAACAACATCATCTACAATCTGACGGTGAGGGAAAACGTTATAAGCAGGTATGTTGAAGTTATGCAAACATTTCGCCGATTTTCCTTGCGTTTTTTGCGCATTTCAGGACATTTTCAGTTATAACTCCTGTATTTCAGCTTATAACATCTTCCCTCACGGCAGATCTTTAGATAATGATATATTCTTTCAATTGGTACCAATTTGGAAACCATCTGAGGCCATCTACTCATGCGCAAAAAGCGATTTTTAGCCAAAAGTATAATATTTTTATGATGTGTTTATAGCTTCTTGGTAAAAGATATTGAATCAATTTTTTATTTAGACCTTAAAAGAATGTTGAAATTATTGGTACGAATGACAAAACTGATACAATATTATTCCTTCGCTTCGTAAACCCGGGTTATTATTTAGGGTTGATTAACGTCCGCCATTTTGTTGTCGTTCACGGGGTCCGTTATAATGACCCTGTGTCATCTCCAGAATCATCACTAGGATCAACATCCGGATTATCCGCTTCAAGATATCTCTCCATTTCCTTGATCTTATCAGATTTGCTCAGCTCTTTGATTTCTTGGACGCCATTTTCATTCCTATATGGAGGACAAAACTATCATTATTCAAATCAAGTAATAACGATACAATAAAAATAAAACAAACCAAAGCCTCGATCACAGGGTGGCAGCAAATAAACACAAAATGCCATATACCGTCCCTGGCAAGGCAGGCGCGAAAAATATCTCCGTTGGCGAACTCTACATATCATCATTTTGGTGGACGGCAATTCGCAAATTGCGGGTAAGTTTCAATATATTTTGCCGCCACTAATCATCATCGCAGGCGATCATTCTTTGCCATTTTTCGACTCCCAGTGGTTTCATTTCTTATCATCATATCCATTTTGGTCGGTATTCTTCTTTTAAAACTTCTAAATCCTTGCGATATTGCGTTCTACGCCTCTCATACCACGTGTTGTCAGCCATTTTCCTCCGAGATTTAAAGGACAAATCGTGACCAGGTAATTCGTCCACTGTAGAGAGGTTGTCCACTCTCCAGAGGTGAAAAATGTATCAGCACTATAGGAAAATCTATTTTTGGTGCCTTACAGAGTGTCCTTTGTAGGTAGATAATTTGTATGGTGTCGTTTATTGGGAGAGTCCTTTAATAGAGGTTCCACTGTAATAATATATGTAATACCACACCGGAAGCATAGGGTGTGGCTCTCCCCAATTACTCTTCCTTATAAGACCCTACAGTAAACTATCGTGACATTCCAGTTACTGCGACATTTATAAGTAACCGTTTGTATCGATCGGATTGCATATGTCGATTTAGAGTGTAGTCTTGCTTCATTCACATTGGCTGCCATTCTCTGGTACTTGTTGATAGTTAAGGTTCCGCTTATTTTGTCTTCCTCTGGCCGAATTTGGATCTGGATTTTAATATTATGTTTCGACTACCAGTGAGTTAATAGTCAACACCTTATACAAAAACGCCCTCTTCAATACCATTGCTGCACAAGGTTTTATTTGGTGTCTGCCTATCTCTAATTCTATCTATTGTCAAGATCGTTAAAATGAATGGACCCAATATTAAAACTAAGAGATAAGCCGGATGATTAGGCGGTATGTCCGAACCAATAGGTATTCGGACGATTCAATCGACAATCTAACAACTCTCAGTAAAGAATCAATGATCGGACGCCACCTATATTCGGACACATAAAATTGGCTATTTCTCGAAAATTATAAAACCTACCGACTCATAATAAACTATGTTTCGTAGGCCATTACATGTAGCCGCTCTCTACTCAGTACGATCCTCGTAGCTTACCGCATCGCTCTGCTAGAATCGATCGAAAAAAATCGCCCGATAATGATCGATATTCTGACAAAGGAATGAGCTTTCGGACGGACCTCACTACAGAGTGGAGAAACGATAAAGAACTCGGAAAGCAACAGAAGTGATAACTATATATGTCTACTTTAAAATATGAAAGTTAGAGATAAATATGTACCACTTTGAGTGAATCTGAACAAGATATCTAACCCCTGTGAAAGACCAAATTTCGGACGAATTTATACTGTTTTGCATCTAGCAGAGCCATGCGGTAAGCTACGAGGATCTTACTGAGTAAAGAGCGACTACATGTAATGGCCTATGAAACGAAGTTTATTGGGAGTCGGAAGGTTTTATAGTTTTCGAGAAATAGCCAATTTTATGTGTCCGAATATAGTTGGCGTCCGATCATTGATTATTTACAAAAAAACTTTTACTTACTACTTGTACGTGCAGTACGTCGCTTTAACCATAGATCTATGCTCCAACATACCTAAGAGTAAATGTCACTTCTGGATCGCGTACTCTCCCTAATTTGACGATCAATTTTCGAATGGTAGGAAATAATTTGAATTCTTCGCAAAATTCTTTGTTAGTAGAGTAAGCCCAACGAAATCAATTACTCCTTTTAAATTATCGAGTTTGATTCAACATTACCAGATTGAATGTCTATTAATGAAAAAAATGAACTAAGAAGAAAGGACTTCCACATATACATGTAATACCGTTTTCACATGGACACCGTAAAGCGGGTCGAACCCGAGTCGAACTCGGTTTAAAGCGAGTTAGTGCATTCACATGACGTCACGAAACCGGGTCGAACCCGGGTTAAAATTCCGAGTCGAACCCTTGTAAAAAGTAGGGTTCGACCCGGTTGTAAGCGAGTTGAAAGTGAGTTAAAAATGGCGGAACTAGTAACACGAAAATTCTGCTCCAATTCCCTATCGAACCAGTTACCAGCAATGTCGGACGAAAGCGAAGGGCTTCTGGGCTTCATCCAGATAATTCTGCTGGCCTGACACGCGATCGAACGCCGAGCGAACAAGAAAGCCAAAAAATGAGCAGTCCACAAAGTCTGTACTGCCGCAAAGCTTGTGACGGTTCATAACTGCTCTTCTTGTCATATACCTAACCTTTAGTTGCCGTCTACGAGCTCTACACCTCAGACGATGCCATAACAAATAAAAACGAAAAGAATGCCAACGTCGCCATTTTCTGGGATCAAATATTTACACAATATGCGAATCTTGTTATCCCCATGTGAACGGAAATCGGGTCAAAAGCGGGTCGAACCCGGTTTAAATCGACCCGGGTTCGACCCGCTTTACGGTGTCCATGTGAAAACGGTATAAGAGGTCTGTCACGGTTGCATCTAACTACCGTATACCGTGAAGATTCGTTGGGTTCACTCCATTCATGAAGCAGTTAGCAATAATTTAATTATATAAACAATGAAACAATGGGAAACCATGGTGAGTAACAATAATATTATTGTTAACCTTAGTGGGGTAACAATTGGTAACAAGGAAAACAATGAATCGAGGGTAGTCAATTTCTTTCAAATGTAAATTAAAGATGCAAAATGCACTATTAGAAAGAGCCAGCCCAATTGGCTAGCTCAATCAAATGGTGCATTTTGTTTCTAATTCCATTATATTGCGCCAAGTTATGGTTCATTTTGAGGTTTTCATTTGTTGCAACCCAGGTTAACAAAAAAGGAGATTGATTTCCAGAACTTCACTGTTATGAAAACATTTTGAAATCTACTTAACCGTGCATTGTACAAATAACCCACAAAGAAATGATCTGTAGAAGTTGCGGTTCACTTCACCTCTGTTGTCAAGAGGTCACTTATTCAACGCCGACTCAGCAGAATGCACAAAATGCTTCCATGCAACACTATGTATCACAAATCAAGCTAACTATGACCATAAAACCGTCGGGGAAAACTGGGTATATCATGCATGCACAACACATCCGCAGAAATAAATTAATATGAAAACATAATTGCAATCATGAGATACAATCATAGCTGTGAGATACATACTCCTTCCAATTAAATTATCTCTTCCTCTCAGTAACATTATGATAACATATTTTGGGAATATTCATAGCAAACTTCAACCCTGATCTTCCTTGCACCTATCATCATTCCTGTCCTTGCTCCGAATGCCATTCTTTGTAATCATTCAATTTTCAATTTTTAATAGTTGATTACTGAATTAAAATTATCACCTCCTTAAGCTTATCCTTATCTACCCAGAGACTCACACTACATTTACTTTGATTTCCCATGTCATTATCCACAGTATGTAACTCATCTAATATCTATTCCCATCCTTTCAGAGTCTCACATTGAACACACTTTAATTTCTCATGCCATTATACTCACAATATTCATTTTCTCCCTTTTATTAGCACCAGGCCTCATTACTAGGTGATGTACGACCTTAAACCAATTACCTCAAATCTTGCTGGTTGAAAAGCTCAATAATAATAATAATCGATTGTACCTTATGATAATATTAAACCTAGGCCTTTGTATCTCTCAACATCATCACCATCATCATCATAATGATTATTATTATAATACAAATGAATATGATAATAATAATAATAATAATAATAATAATAAATAATAATAATAATAATAATAATAATAATAATAATAATAATAATAATAATAATAAATAATAATAATAATAATAAATAACAAGTGGCTCTCAGGTATAGTGGAGCTAAAATGCTATATGTTTTTATTTACATTTTATTTATATTTGTAAATAATTATGTACATGTCAGCTCACTTGTTTGTGTGTATTCATGTTTGTTTGTATGTGTGTGTTGTGTGTGTGTCTGGGCATGTATTGGTGTTTGCCATTTATGTTTACTATTACAATTTATTGGAGAATGTCTTAATATCAAGTGGCATAGTTGATCAGTAGGTAGTAAGCAAGGAACAAAAGCTGTACACGTCATTTTCATTCTGATACTGGCACTGCATGCCAAAACTTTGGAGACTATAATATAGTCTCTCGGTTATCAATTATCTCCCATATTTTGTTCTCTGAAAATATTCCTGCTATTGTACAGAGACCTAAAAAATACTCTACTATTTTAAGTCTCAGCTTCTTAGCTTCAGCAGATCTGGGATCTGAGCCTCTGAAAATTGATGTCTAACTATCAACTACAATTTGGGACTGGGATGCTATTTTCATTCAAAGATACAACAGATACTCAACCCAAGCTTCTTAAAACAATAAATTTAACATCATTATATCTTAAATATCTAGTTTCAATGTCCACTTTCATAACACTGAACTCTTCATCCTCTTATGTGTTTGCAGAGAAAGATTGCAAGTGTGATTCCAAAGAAAATTGCCGTAATTGGCGGGGGACCATCCGGATTAGTTACAACCAAGGTTCTCACTCAGTATGGGAACAATGTGATTGGTTTTGAGAAAAGTCCCACTCTCGGAGGACTTTGGCAATATCAAGATGAACCGCAGAAGAAATATGCCACTTTGGCTGACAAATTGCAGCCATTGAATGCCTGCTATGAATCATTGCTCATGAATACATCAAAGCAGTTGAGTGCATTCTCTGATTATCCACCTAGTGATTCCATGCCAACATTTATGAAACATGATCAATACCTGAAGTATCTACAAGACTATGCCGATTTCTTCAACATTGGGAACAAATTCAAGCTCAACAGTACAGTTGTACAACTGGTTCGCTCGTCCAAACCACCATTTGCATGGAATGTCCATTACATTCAAGACGATGGTGTTGAAAAAACTGAGAGTTTTGACTTAGTAGCAATTGCATCAGGTGCCTTCTGCCATCCTAATTGGCCCACAGTGAAGAATGAAGAACACTTCAAAGGGTTGACCATGCATTCTGCTCAAGTGAGACGTGATGAGCTATTTGAAGGCAAGCGGGTTGTCATCATTGGAGGTAGCTATTCTGGAGGTGAAATGGCAACCAATGCTATCAATGGTAAAGCAAAGAAAATCTACTGGACCCTTGACAGAAGTGAAGAAGGAAGAAACTACTGGCTCCTGAATCGTCAGCCAAGTGTATCACCAAGAATGTCATGGGATCACTTCAATACAAGAATGGACTCCATCATCAATCCAACTGAATTTGGTAGCAAATATGAGAATGAGCTTCACCTTCTACACCAAGGTAGGAATGAAAGCAGCATTGATACACTGAATGCTACGGACAAGCCTATTCTTACATCGGTTGATACCATGCGAAGTGGTCTGAAGTCAGGGGCCATTGAAATCATACCACCAATTGAAGCATTCGGCTACAATAGTTCTGATGTCCTCCTGAGAGATGGTACGAAGCTAAATGATATTGATATTGTTGTCTTTTGCACTGGGTATAGGCAGAAATTTCCCTTTCTTAATAAAACATGGCACCCTGATGATCAGGAACTCAACTGCATGTATCGAGGAATACTGCCTGTTGAAGGTGCTTTGCAGGGGCTTGGTTTTGTTCTCCTTACTTATGCCACAGCTGGTTCTTTGCTTCCAATTGCGGAAGTGCAAGCAAGATGGCTAGGACAGATTTGGGCTCCAAGAGCTGTCAATGCAGAGAATGGATCTTTGTTCTCTGAGAGCGAACTCAAGCACATGGAAGAGACCATTGAAGAACGTAAGAAGATGCTTCACAGTTTGAAAACTTACAATCATCTAGAGGACCCATTCAACTATGTTGAAACTTTGGCCAATGATGTGGGTTGCCTCCCACCAGATCCAGAGGAGCTGAAATCCTCAGACAAGGAGTTGGCAACAGCCTTGCTTCACGGTCCTCTCGTTCCAGCTCAATATCGCCTCAATGGGATCCACCCTTGGGAGGGAGCCCGAGACTACATAATTGAAGTGGTCAAGCATACCCTTGGAAAGGAATGGGATACACTATTACTGTAACTGTTACAAAATTTCATAAAAGTACCTAGGATGGCCTATTTCGTCAATTAGGTAGTTGCATATTGTACTAGGATTTATAGAGCTACAGACTGCATAGTATATATATAATTCACAATAATTATTATTTATTTATTTATAATATTTATTATT